>JAZBHA010000220.1:86684-100874 GCA_037464855.1 Iselma pallidipennis | reverse complement strand
GTTGGTAGAAAAAATCTTATATGCACCTCGGGTCGTAAGTGTGTTTTACGGTCTCGAGTGTTTTTGCGACACGAGGCGTAGCCGTAAAACCGTAAAACTTCACTTACGACCCTTGGTACATAAATAACTATGTATATAGACCGTGTACTAGACACATGTTTATGTATGTAGATGGTTGGGTTTACGACATACGACGGGATTAAGGTGGTTGCGAAAAGGACAGATATAGTGATTCTCATAAACTAGAGAGTGATAAACAGAAAAAAGTAGATCTTCCAACCCCCACTCAAATGGTGGAAGCAATGACGCAATTTCCCACCATTTGAGGGGGGGGTAGACAAGCCTCTATGTATCTGTTCTCTGCTCATTGAATATCACAATGCTAGCAACATTAAAATAACAAGATCCCAACTGAAACCATCCCCTATACCAACATAATTTATAGTTGCTGTTGCTTTCCAGCAGATGGCGCTGGGAGTCACGAACGGCATATTTAAAATATGTATGTAACTTCATGTTATTAATTTTGTCAATGAAAAATTAGATTTTCTATATAAATACGATGTTGTGACTGATAAGAGTGATAAGTGATAACCTATGTTAACAGCAATAGTATAAATTGTTGCTGTTTATTATAAATTAAATTTTGAAATCATGCAGTATCGACAACCAATCCCGTAATAACAAAAAAAAATCCTAGATTGCGCTTGTAGTTTTATAATATTTTGAGGTTAGCATTGTCTAAATTTTTATATATTTATCAATAATTACTAACTATTTCTAAAAAAAAATAATGTCTATTCACATCTATACTGGAAAAGATAATTCAGCTTCAACCAAAACTAACATTAAAATCCAAAGTGTACCTTGTAAGATCTATACAGATGAGAATGCCAAGATTGAGAATTATTTTGAACCGTACGTACGAACCAACGATGATAAAAGTATGTATTTTTATTTTCTATTTAAAACAAGTTGATTGGAATTAATTATTATTGGTGTTTCTAAATATTAGCATTAACAGCAACATTTCGAGGATATCCATTGAAAGGACAACATATTAATTTACCAGAAAACTATACGGGTCTTGTTTTAGAAGAGAAAACTCGTCCACAAACCGACAAAGAAGATCGTCGATTCTATGTTACACATGATTTTAAATCAATAATCAATTGGAATTGGGATAAAATACCAAGCAAGAACGATAAACTCATCCAAGCCTTAGACTGGATTGATATTGCAGAAGTTGTAAGTTTATGTCGTTGTCGTTTCTTTAAAATACCGTTTTCTTTTCATCAATACACTTGTTTCCTGTTTGCAGTTACACAGTCCTATAGCTGAAGAATAATAGGTACAAATAATTGATAGAAGTATTTGAAAAAAATGTGCCTTTTTTTATTGTGCTATATATAAATAAAGTCAATTTAAAATCGTATACATTAAAGAAACAAATATTTCAGTACACAAAAGTTGCAAAATTGTCAAACAATTGAATTGATTTTATAAATAATTATCTACAACTAGTTACGTCAAATTATACATCACAAATACATAAATCAGACAAAAATTGGCAGGTTTCTGTTTGTATATGTTTTTAACTATCATAGGACACGGTTATAACGATATGTCACTTCGGTTATTACGACATTTACCATCACTCAAAAGTGCGGATCGTTTGGATATCGTTATAAGCGAGTTCTATTTTATTTGGCATTGTTTTTTTTCCGTGTAAAATTTTCACTATAATTAGTGGAAGAG
Source organism: Iselma pallidipennis (assembly GCA_037464855.1). Taxonomy (NCBI): domain Eukaryota; kingdom Metazoa; phylum Arthropoda; class Insecta; order Coleoptera; family Meloidae; genus Iselma; species Iselma pallidipennis. The sequence goes on along the minus strand of JAZBHA010000220.1, from coordinate 99,116 downwards.
ATACTGTTTTACAATTAAAACTAAATGTGATTAACAAACCAATAAATATAAATAAATAATGGGTATTTTATCAAATAGATAAACATAGATATTTTAGGATAGATTGTAGTACAGATAATCAAAATTTCACAAATATTTATAACTTTAATGGTTCATTATAGTGGAATTGCGGATATCTATTTTTTTTTTGTGAAACTTATTGTTTAAAAAAACAACATGTGAAATACACAAAAAACAGTACAATAAAAGGAAGAAAATGACTAGAATTTTTACAAATTTTAATAATTACGATATATTAGTATTAGTATCACTATCTGGTTGTTGTTGTTGTTGTTGTTGCATCATTTCAACATGCCTTAAACGTTTCTGGTTCTCTTGATGTTTAATAAATTTACTCAGTCTTTCTAATAAGAATTGTTTATCATGTCCTTCTAGTACTAATTGATTCTTTAATACAGTTACCATATGTCTATTAGCTGAATTAATCGCTTTATAATAATATAAAAATAATATTAATAGAATAATTATAGGTATGGCAAAACCTGGTGTACTAATAAAAAATATACAATTCTGTAACCAAATTGGTGTCGTATAGAATAAATCGATAATTAACGACCATATATTGGTTAAATTACGAAATGGACCACAATTTATCGATGGTACCAATTCAGTTATTGTATATGTTATTGGTATAATAGCAAATACAAATGATATCAATAAGATTATCATAAACATTGAATTTGAACGGGAGACTCGATAAATGATGATACTCGGTTTACTATTAATTAAACATTGGAAACGTTTTATCGGGAATATTAAGAAAAATATTACAATAAACATAAATGATAATAATGGTGTGAAGAAACAACCCAACCAACATAATGTTTGTAGATAAACCACATCTAAGACATGTTTGGGTAAATCAAACGTTTGTCCACCGATGAATTGCATGAATTTCAAATTTTCAAAATATTTACTCAATAATGATCGTGGAAAATTGATAAAAAACGTTAGAAATACATGCATAAAGAAATCGGTTAATACCAATTTATAGATCTGTTGTCCAACATATGTCTCCCAACAATCTAAATTATTATTACTACATTGATTCAATGTGGTTTTATTTCTGATAATTTCACTTAATGTTGCATACAAGACAATTAATGATGATAAACGTAATAGAATTGTACGAAACAATGTTAAACGTACTTGAAATATTGGACGATACTTTTCATATTTAATTAAATAATGGAATAGAAACGGTATGAAAATATTCAAACCAACAATTATTATTGATGGTAAATATTGATAGAATAATTGTTCGAAATCTTCATAACATTCATTGTTTTGTTGTTGTTGTAATTTTTTACTAGAAAAATCAAATATAAAATAAATACCACAACCACAACTAATTAATATAATAATTGTTAATAAATTAATCAAAAAACGTTTTAGAAATAATTTGATACGTTCGTTTTTTGTACGATTTTGGCGTAATTCTTCTAAACGTTCCGTTTCTAGATTGGCTTTAATTTCATTATAGATAGCTTTCTGTTTGATTGTAGCCGTTTTCTCATTATCGATACAGAAATCCCAACCGCCAAATATTAAATTACAATATTGATAGAATTGGCCTTCACCTTCAATCAAACGCTCTTTAAAACCTTTTACAGCTGACTTAATAATTGCAATCAATGATATACCAAAATAGATTATTGTTATCAATATATATGCTAACGGTAGATTATAATACAATTGTTGAGTATCGGATGTTTGAAATGTTAATGTTCGATTTGTATAATAACCATAAAATAGGATACTGCATTGCATAAAACCAGTACCTTGCATTAAATCTAGTATTATTGTACCAATATCTGTATATTGGGCAATATTTGTTTCTAAACAATTCGTATTATTTAAATTACTATTATCATCAGTATTTAGTATTGTTGGTAATGTGATAAAGATGAAAATTATTGAGAATAGAAACAAATTTAGATAGAGTAACCATTTTAGGAATAGAAAATAAGAAACTACACCTGTACCAAAATTGCCTTCAATCTGTTTCAAATCATTCTTCCATAATTCCAGTTTTAATATAGACTCCCTGAAACGTATCTGGATTTGTTGCCACATTTTTCTACGTTTCCATTTAAACTGTTCGTATCCTTGTAGGCGTAAATTCGGTTCATTCTACAACATTATTATAATAAGAATTACACATACAGGTGAATGATATAAATCGATCAAAACTAACTAAAATCTTTGCTTTCATCTCCTTTTTCTGTGCCATCGGTACTGGCATTGCCTTAATCAACATAATCTCATCCCATATAGTTTCTTCATTTGATAGATTCTCAGATAGGTCTGGTAGCATTGATACTTGAACATCACCACCACCACCAATGGTTGATGTACGACGATGTACGGTTGATTCACGTCTTGATCTTGACGATGTCTGGCGGCGTATTGTACGATTATCATTTGTCCGGATACGAATTGTTGCTGCAACTTTAAGAAACCAAGTAATCCTTTATTAATATTTCCAGATTTTTAATTAAAATAAAATACCTGCTCTAGTTTGTTTGCTCGGTAGTAATGTAGCCAGATGTTTGGCATCTTTTTGTAAAACATCAAGTTCTCCATCTGTTGGATAGCTTTCCTGGTAGAATTCAGAACCTGCTTCTTCCCAACCCTGTGTTTTGGTTGCTTTCTTCTTATTGCCACCACCTGACATTTTTGCTCAATAATTGCCACAATAATGATCACACAAAATGAAATTAATCCATTTTTTGACGAAACTATAATCAACAATAGAGACAATCAAATGATTTATTGTTCATAAAAATGCAATGAATCATGATAACTGATTAGATAAAAATTGATTACAATTACCTATAAATTTTGATAACTACTACATGAATGGAGTTCCATTATAGTTTTCTAATGATAAGATGAATAATTTGTAATGGTTTTTATTTATAATTTTTTTTTTAAATTACGAACATTTTATTGTTAATTATTTATTAGACAGCTGATTGACGCGTCTTGTCAGTCAATAACTAGGGGATTTTATTGAGTAAAGTTGGCAGCACAAAACAATCACGACCTTTGGATATCCACGTAATTGTCTCTAAATTCCCATTTTCCTGAAAAGTATTACAAAATCTCAACCCTTTATCATTGAAAACATATCGGCCAATTTAAAAAAGATTTTTCTGTGGTCCTATAAGTTCTCTAAGAAGGTCCCTTTGGATCGAATGGACGCAGCTAACTTCACACTAGAAAACAAAGTTCCTAAATTTTAAAGGTCAAATGTCACGGTCTGTCAACTGTCATTGATCTGTCAATCTGTGACAGTTGTTTTGCTGGTGCTGATATGTTTCGTAATTAATTTTTTCGTAACATATGTTTTATTGTTGATTAATTAATTAATTAATTAGTTAATTATTGATAATTTAGAAAAATGGACGAGCAAGACATCCCAATCGACATAAATAACAATAAATTACTGGACTGGTTAGTAAGTCGTCGACATGTATCGAAAGATTGGCAAAACAACATATTGAAAATACGTGAAAAAATCAACAATGCAATTCAAGATATGCCCCGACACGATGGTATCATAAAACTATTAACCGGTCAACATATAAACTATTTCCATTGTTTGAAAATAATTGAAATTTTAAAAGAAACCGAAGCTGATACGAAGAATTTATTCGGTCGTTATGGTTCACAACGTATGAAAGATTGGCAAGAGATTCTATTATTATATCAAAAAGAGAATATCTATTTAGCTGAATCAGCACAGATATTAATACGTAATGTTAATTATGAAATACCAAGTTTACGTAAACAGATTCAGAAATTGGAACAACAACAAGTCGATGCTGAAAAGAGAATCAAAGATTATACAAAAAATGAACAGATTGTTATGAAGGAGTTTCAACAATCATGCGATGAATTAGGTATATTAGGGAAGAATATAAAAAAGGAGTTGTACGAGTTGATTAGTGAATTGCCTAAGATTTATGAAGGGACAGCTGAAAAAATGCAAATTCTCAAAACTACCATTGAATTATATTCGGAATTTAATCGATTTTTGTTAGGCAAAGATACAAATATTGTTACTTCAAATTTATTACAATACATCATTGATAATGGCAATACAACAACTTATCAGTATATTTATGGTGAGAAACCACTAAAAATCGAGTATGATCCAATTTTAGAATTGGCTGATGAAGCACAAGATTCAACTAATGATAACAATGACGGTATTGATTTTGGTGATAATGATGATAATCTTGGTGAAATTGATTTCGGTGATTTATCCACACCACCAACAATAAATGATGATAATGGATGTGATCTTGGTGATGCACAGATCGATTGGGGTACATCATCAAGTACCGATACTGAGAATGGTTTTGAAATTGTTGAGCATAATGATTTCGATTTAGAAGAGTCCGGTATTGTTGTTGAAAAATCTGGCATGGATGGTGGTATTGCTAAAGGTATTGAAGCATTAACAATATTAGATAATCCTGAATTGCGTGATCAAATCTTGAATGAATTGATGGAATTAAATGAATTTCTAAAGATGCGTTTATATGAATTATCAAGTGATACGACGAATTTATTGAATCTATCACAAATACAAGATTATTCAACTATATTACAAATGCAAACAATTGAAACAATCACAACAATGAGTGATTGTGTCAATGTTATTCTAAATGAATTAATAAATAAACGTATCATGCATTTACATAATATTAAACATTCACCGAAATATTTGGATATGTTGACGAATAGTTTAAAACAAAAATTGAATTTAAATGAACGTTTAGGACAAAATAAGATGGTTTTAGAGGAACAGATTAAAATCTATCGTAATGAAATCAAATCGATTGAACCAATTATTAAATTGTTAATTGATAAAACGAAACAATTACAAAAAGATATTGAAAATGATATATCGAAACGGTATAAAGGGAGAGTTGTTCGAATTGTTGGCGGGGTTAATATGTTATAGTTTTGTTAATATTGTTATTATTTTCTTTTCAACGTAAATATTTGTAATAATTACAGTAATGTAACAATAAATAATTTTTCTGATAATACAGTAAAACTCTCTTAATCCGTCACTTGATACTTTAATTAAGTATTAAATTTGTACTGCTTTAGTGATGTAAGGCCGCTGTCACACGGCAAAAGTAAATTGTAATTTAACGACAAGGTCAATACAAATTGTAATATTGGTGACACATGAGGGTTTCAAATTACAATTAACGCACGCGCAAGGCGTAGAAATATCGTGGATTGTCTTGTATATGTTGTGTATGTATCTTGAACAAATAGCTGATGGCAGCCATGCTTCTTGATGCCACGCATTTGACATAATTTAGCTAAATAGAGTTCTGAACAGCCAATTTACTAAATAAAGTTTCACCACTCATTAATTGAATGTTGGGTGCTGTCACACGGCAAATTGAGAACCAAGGTAGATTGCGATCTTGGTTAAATTATAATTTAGTTTGGCCGTGTGATAGGAGTCCAAGACGTTATGGTTTAATTACTTTAATTGATGCTATGCAAGTACTGAAACGTTGAAATTGTCACCACTTTGCATAGTTCAGTACTTGGAGACCCTTGTCTTAGAATTTTGGTAGAAAGTGACTCAGAAATCTGGATACAAGGTCACTGTTTTGCAGGCCTTTTGAGTGTGTTTTTTTTTAAGTTTTCAAGGTCCATCATGGAATCCATCAATAATTTACCAGAATAATCAGAACAATGTTTATACGGGTAATTTCAAAAATAGTGTGGTCTAGTAGGCACGAGAGCAAACGAAATACAAGCTGCTAATACATTATCCCACTAACCATCACATCGTTTGACGAAGGAGCAGCGTCGTTCTTCGTTCTGTTATCTCGCTTCTCCACACACATCATCGCCAGTGGCGGATTTGTACACAGGCGGTGGAGGCGGCAGCCTCGGACGCCGTAAGACAAGGGGCCTCATATGACAATACAAATTCGTATTTTACATATTATTCCAGACCTTAAAAAAAGTAAACAATCAAAATCAAGGAATCATTTGAAGCGCCCGCTTTTGTGTTCTTAACTCGTATTATTATTACTGGGTCCCCAAAAATCCGTAACGTCTAGGGTCCCACGGATCTCTAACGCCTCGGGCCCCTTGAATGCTAAATCCGCCACTGATCATCGCTATGCATTTCGTTTGCTCCCTTGTTCTCCAGAACACACTTTGAAATCACTCAGGCTGTATGTTCTTTGATTGTATTGTTGGTTTACGGGCGGAGTTCTACTGTAATTAGATAATTTGACGTGTCAGGCAACCAATTATACAAATAATTGGTTGTGCCATCTAGTTTACTTATTTGAAAATAGTAAACGTCAATTTCTTTGTACTAGTGGTGGGGGTATTTATCATTTTTATTTTCTTAAAAATAGGACAACAGTTTGATAACAGTGTAGTGCGTGTATTAAACAAAATATAAGAATTTATTATTAAAAAACAATTACTTTAATAATTCTACAACGATTGCATTTAATAATTTCAGTTGTTATATCGACAGTAACATAACCTCTAAATGTTGTGCTGAAATTTACAATTTTAATTTACGATAATATGTGTTTATATTTAGAGATATAAATTTATAAAAATATTGATAAAATAATGTCTAGTGTATGTATTAGTAAACAATTTATCAAATAATTGACGAATTTTACGGCTATAAATAGGGACTATTTTCATAAATGTCAAATGTCAATTAACAATTATCGGATGCTAGAAAACTGTCTGGTAAAGTCAGTAAAATAGATTAAAAAAAAGTGTGATAACAACAATAATAATAATAATCAATTTGGCAAGATGACTACCATATCGATGGAAGAATATGAATTAATGAAAGATTCAAAATACCGTATGTATGTAGCAGCAATTGATAAAGCATTGAAGAACTTCGATTATACGTCCGAATGGGCTGATCTAATCTCAGCATTAGGTAAATTAAATAAGGTAAGACACGTATATAATTATCACCCAAAAAACATGTGTATGTAGTAATAATGATAATAATTTAATTTTGTAGGTATTGACAAGTTATCAGAAATTTCGTGTAATACCAAGACGTATTAAAATCAGTAAACGTTTAGCACAATGCATGCATCCAGCATTACCATCTGGTGTACATTTAAAAGCTTTAGAAACGTACGATATAATCTTTCGTACAATGGGCACAGCACGCCTGTCACAGGAACTATTCATTTATAGTTCAGGTAAGGTGGAATTTCGCAACAACAATAATTGTACAAATATTGTTATCAGTTTACAAAACGACAAGGAAAAAAACACTACTTTATTATATAATAAATGGTGTTTTTTTACAATATTTTTTAAATATTTAGATAGATATATGATGTCATTTGGGAAAAAATCAATCTCCTATTTGTTAGAATTAGGATGTGATAATTAACCAGCGGTAATTAGAACAGGTGTCAATTGATATTTTTCAGTCAATTTATAGTACAAGTGACGCGGTGGTACAAATTTAATAGCTATTCTATTAAAAAGAACCACCTTCCCACCTAGAAAATTGAATAAATTTGTATATTTTTTTTTTTTTTTGTAATAACCCTGTATACACAATAAACCTTGACTTCAAAATAATGGAAATATATTTTTAGATTTATTTTCTTTTTTGACATTAGGTTTATTTCCATTGCTCGGACATGCTGCTATGAATATACGTCCAGCATTATTGTCGATGTATGAAACACATTTTGTTCCATTACATGAACGTTTAAGACCGGCATTGATTGGTTTTCTGAGTGGTGTTCTACCAGGTTTAGAGTCTGGTTCTGATCATTTTGAAAGGTTCGGATTATACAACAACGATAAATTAATAATTTTATTGAAATATTTATCATTAGGACGAATCAATTACTTGAGAATGTATGTGATGGTGTTGGTCCGAAATATTTCTATACATGTATATGGCATTGTGTCACAAATAATAGTCCTGTACGTCTACCAGCAATCAGTTATGTATTAGCCCATTATAAACGAAAATTACCAATGGAGGATCAGTTATATTTAATGGGACATGATATTGATTTAATGGTTAGTGGTCTATGTGCTGCTGTACAAGATACAAATATTTTAGTACAACGATCAGCATTAGATCTATTAATGGTTTGTTTTCCAATGCAAAATAAACAATTATTATATGCAGATATGGTACGTTTAGTTACAGCAGCATTAACAACAATTCTAAGACGAGATATGTCATTAAATCGGTATACATTAATTATTTATTTTTTTGATTCAAAAACTAATTATTGATAATTTTTAGTCGATTGTATTCATGGCTTTTAGAGAAAGAGGGAACAATTCCTGTTGTTCATATAGAGAATGAAATCGATGATGATGTTAGTCATGTACATTCAACAATTGCTTATGATTTATTAAATGATGCTATACGTATAATATTGAAAAATGGTAGTATGGAAATACCATTAGATATAAAACCATATCGTTTATTAACATCATTATTTGATAAGCCACAAATAGGACCGATAATATTAGATAATATATTGTATGATGTATTTCGTGCTTTATATTTATCATGTTTACAACAACAGAAACATAAAGCCATTAATGGTAATTACAATTACAATAATAATATCAATACTAATGGTAGTAACAGTAGTACTGTACGTTGTGTATCGTTTAATGGTGATTTGACAAGTTTGAAGAATCATGATGATATCATTGTTGATAAACAATTTGCTGTAAAGAATTGTCAAGAACTAATTAAAAATGCCAATTTATTATTTAATACGCTACACAGTTATTATATATGGTCGTATATAGAGAAATTATATACAGAATCTGTTTCAAAGATAAAGAATTTTAAAGTCAGAGATCGTTGGCAAGTTAATGAGATTGGTTCTGGTTTACCAAATATTTTAGAAATATGTTTATTAACTGATTTCCTATTGGATATAATACCGATTGAATCATTGGCTGAAAATACATCAAATATTTTACCAAATCTATTCAATCGAATCATTATAATTATGAAATTAAATATAAATATGTTGAATTATTTGGAAATTGAGAAGAGTTTGCAATTATGTACGAAAATATTGACGAAAATCCAACCATTGACAGTAACAACAACAACAACTGGGGTAACGACAGGAACCACCACAACAACACCACTAACAATAGTACCATCAAAAGATGACAGTGAACTAGATACACCAACAATAACAAAAATTTCAAGTGATTTAAATGAAAAATCAGTTACTATTAGTCTATCAAATATCAGTGATAAGAATAATAATGATAATAATAATCATAATGAATTAAAAACATCATTAGAAAAGAGTAAATCAGATTCGAAAATTAATGAGAATTGTAATAAAAATGAATTAACAATTGATGATAATAGTCGTGAACGATCGTATAGTAATCAAATGTTGAAACGTAAAGAGAAAAGTAGTCCGAAAATTGATAAGAAATCTAAAAATAAAAAATCGAAATCTAGTTCGAAATTGTATGAATTAAAAAATGAACAAAACGATATAGAAAATTTAACAACACCAACAACAACAACAACAACAACAGAAAATGATATCAATAATTCAAATAAAACAACTAATATTCCTGCAACAACAATAACACCACCAACGACAACAACAATAAAAACAAAAACTGAAAATAAGATTTTCTTAAAATGTCTCGAAGAATATAAAGATTTTTATATAACATTTATTAAGAACAAAATACTGCCCGATGTAGATTTGAAACGTTTCTTATCAACATTAATTATTGATAAAGATGAACGGACAAATAATTTATATAAAATGTTGGAAGAATGTTTACATAAGAAAGACAATTTTATACCGGTCGATTATAGGAAAGTTTTAATAAAAAACAAGATTTTATCAATAGATGATACAACAACTACCAGTAGTAGTTGTAGTACTACTAGTAGTAGTAGTAGTAGTAGTAGTTATGATGATGATGATGATGATAATCGAATTCATGAATATGAATCTGCAATGAATGTTGCATCAAATATTTTATTAGAATTTTCAGCATTTCCCAATTTAATTAATAATAGTAATAATAATGATAATAATGGTAATAATAATATAGAGAAAAAACTGAAATTACCGAAATGGTTACAATCTCTACTTGTAACATCATGTTGTAAAGAATCAACACGTGATATACAAATAATAGCAATGACTACATTATTGGAGATATTTAGTTTATCGAAAAATCAGAATTTCTTTAAAGATGATGATAAACTGACGAATATTTTCATTACTGGTATATTGGAGAATGTTTATGTTCATTTTATTGAAGAAAATACAATAATTCTAGAGGTATTTCGATCAATTTTTCCAAAAATGTATTAATAATATATTTGTTTTTTTTTTTTGTAGCAAATGTCGCAAATATTATGGAATACTTTAAGAATTACAACAACACAGAAACAGTTATTACAATGTGTCACATTATTATATCAGATTCATAATATTTTTGATAATCGATTAGTTGTTGAAGAAATTATTGGACGATATTTAGCAATTGAAAATATTACATCTGATTATATGAACCAGTTCTTTTTATTGTGGCACCTTGGTAGAGATTTAAATATAAAATTGCCACCAAATCGACTGATTATACGCAGCTTCGACAGGTAATCCCCATAACTAGATTAGATTAGACTAGACAACTGTTCAGCCTTTCTGAACTGCGACCATTCTTGATCTATTGTTCGTACCCTTCTATCTATCGATATCCCAAGAACGATACCTTCTTTGCGAAGTTGATTATTTCTGTGGGAGACTTCTTCCCCACTTCGGCAGGTGACAGGGTCACATCGCCCAAGTGGGTGAGTTTTGTGTGAGCCAAGGCATCACATTTACATGGTACATAGTCGGAGGTTTCATCCTCCAGTCCACTGTCAGATTTGCCCAGGTTTTTGAGATGGTATCTAACTGGACAGTGCCCAGTTAGAAGTCCCGTAATGAGTCTAAGCTCATTCCTAGTTAGGTCAAGAAGCTTCTTAGTCTTCTTAGGCGAGTAGTCAATGAACTTTCTTGCCTGTCTTATACCTGGATATTGTCTCCAGTTGCCCCTGTTGATCTCCTTTCTGTGGCTTTTGGTCAGCCCATAGAACGGCTCCGGGCTTACAGGTTGGGCCGTTACGCCCGATCTTGCAAGGTCGTCGTCTTCCCTCATTTCCCTGATGTCTTGGCATCAATTAACTGGAACAGTTTTTGTATTAATTTGTTTTTATTTTAGATCTTTGCTGAAAGTATTGGATAATTTACAAAATCCTGAACGACCCAATTTACAACTATTATCTGAAACATTCTTAAATCATAGCCTGTTACATAACGATATGCCAAGAATAATAAATCCAATATTATTGAAATTATTATCACCAAGTACAGCACGTGTATCAATACGTCATATCAATATCAATGATAATGATATACAAAGTGAAATAAACTATAATGAAAATCGTAATAAAATTGATGAGAATCAATCGAAAAAGATCTATGCAGTTAGTAATGAGAATGGTAATATAATGTATCATTTAACAGATGATACAACAACAGATATGATAAAACAACAACAGCAACAACAACAACAAGCACAACAACAGCAACAGCAACAAGCATCAAATAGTGGAGGAACAAAACGGAAATGGTTTACATTCTCGAAAAGTGGTAAAAAATATTCACCAACAATCGTTAATGTTACCACCAGTATTGATGATTTCAATAATGTTGTTACACGTAAGAATCGTAACGATTATAAAAATTATAAAGCAACAACAACAACAACACCACCATCAACTCATCGTATAATAAACAGTAAAAATAATGTTAAAGTTATTATAAATCCATTGAGTTCCAAAGAGATTTATCCGGATGGTATAGATGGGTCGTATTCGAAAATCGACTCACAACAATCCTCAATAGATAGTTTCAATTCTACTATTGGTGTTAGTGGTGATGGTGGTGGTGAAATAAATATAAATAATAACAATAATCGTGATTCAGGATATGAATCGTCAATGTTAAAGAGTAAATTATTGGAAAGTATTGAACCAATATCGGATGGCTGGAAAGATAATCAACAAATTAATAATAAAATACCAAAATCGCAAAGTTTCGATGAGAAATGTGTTAATCATAAATTAGATGATTTAGAGAATTCATCATTGGTACATAGTTGGTCGTATTGCATATCAGATTCGGATAATTTAAATGCTGAATTAGAATTGAGTACAAGTGCTGAGGAGTTTTTCAAAAGAACCGATACGACCATTATCAATGATATATTAAATGATATCATTGAGAAAGTGTGTAATGT
>JAZBHA010000220.1:22166-77003 GCA_037464855.1 Iselma pallidipennis | reverse complement strand
GTCAATATTGTGCGAACAGTGCCATAACAATCATGCTCGTTGCCAATGCAACAACCGACCAGACTAGAGGAGAAAGAACATGCCAGGAGTTGTCTAAGGGACATTTTGATGCTATTTGCAACAACACATAGTTAAAATGCAAAATAAATTATTTCTCACACAAAAATAAATCAAACAAAACCATCGAAATTTAACATTAAACAGAAAAGAAAATAAATACAGGAGAGAAAAGAAGAAGTTGATTAATAACTTGTTTGTAATTAAAAGCTTAATGTTAATTTTCATGGTTAGATATTTAGAACAAAAATTAAAAATATCTAAAAAAAAAATATATTAACAATTCAAGAAACCATGCAGATTTATTGTTGGAAATTTAAATAAAATTGTTAATAGAAATTTAATTTTTATAAAATTTTCATGCAAATTTTTGTACTTTTTCCTCATTGATGTGATTGCTGTTGTTATTTTTTCTAAATTTCATTCGTAAATCTGCAAAGATTCTGATAATTTTTGAAGCAATATACTCAGCACACACATCAATTACAAGAGAAAAGAAGAATAAATAACAAAATCAAACAACATTGAAAGCTCTTCATTCTTTTTTTTTTAATTGTTGTTTTGTTGTTGTTGTAGTTGTTGCTGTTGTTGTAGTGGTAAAGTTTTTAATTTTTTTTTTTTTTGGTAATTCTTTACAACATACCTGTTTCACTCTCACTCAATTCAGCACCTTCCTCATGTAATGCAACATCTGAACCACTTGAACTACCAACAGTTCGAATTGGTGGTGTTGGTGTTGTTGTTGTTGTTCTTGTTGTCTTTTTTAAAATTCCTTTTAATGGTGGCGGTGGTGGAGTTGTTGGACTATCAATATCAACATCATTATCTGATTCTGAATCAACTGTACTACTTTTCGTTGACATTCTTGTTGTTGGTGATAGTGTTGTTGTTGTTGTTTCTATAATTGGTGATGTTGTTTCCGGTGATACAATACGTGTTGTTTCCGTTTTTAATATCGGTATACGACTTTTTGTTGTTGTTGTTGTTATTTCATAACGTTCACTCATTTCAGTCGGTGATAAAGTTTCTGTATGCAATACAGGTATTTTACTCTTGTTATTAGCATTTTGTTGTTGTTCAGGTGTTGTTGATTCAGTTGTTGTAATTCGTGTTACTGTTGTTTTAATAATCGGATCAGGATTATTATCATCATCATCATCATCATCATTATCATCATCATCCCATTTAACATCTTGTGATAATTTTACAAATTCTTTTAATGGATCTTTTGAATGTTTTTTAATTGTTTTAACTTTTGTACCTTTAGTTAATGATATTGGTATACGACTTAATAAATCATCTTCATGACCATCTGTATCTATTTCAATTTTTTGATTATGTTTTGTTCTTGATACAGGTATTCCACTTTTATTCAATTTATTTGGTGTTGTTGTTAAATTATCGTCAACAACAAAACCAATATCACGACTAATTCCATCATCTTCTACTTTTTCATTTGGGAAAATTCGAAACGGTTCCTGTACTGGTACGGTTCTATTTAAATCCTCTATATTCGTATCTGGCATAAAACCAATTTCACGTTCAATATGTGGTGTTACTAGAGGACTACAAGATTCATTTTCTAAAAATCTAAAAGCCTCCTCACTTCTCAATTGGGCATTCGATATTGAATCATCTTTTAAACTTTCTAAATTATCTAAAGAATCTTCAGTATTTACATAATCATCTAAAATACTATTATTATTGTTATTATTATTTGTTGATTTGATATCATTAACAACATTTTCAGCATCACGTATCATTCGATTCACTTCATTTTCAACAGTATTGTGCAAATCATGTTTCTTCTGTACTTTTAAATCAATCAAATCAAGATTAATTTCTTTCGCAATATGATCATCTTTACGTCTTGGTATAATTATATCTTCTTCTGGTAAGAAATCATTACGTTCCTGATGGAGGAATGTTAATGTATCACTAACATTCTTTTTCAATATTGCTATACTACGATCGTTATCAATTTGATAAGACAATTCTTCATTTGTTGTTGTTGGTGTTAGCTTTGTTGTTGTTGTTGTTGTTGTTGTTCGTGGTGATGGCAGTACTGGCGGTTTCGTTGTTGTAGAAGTTACTTCTTCTATAGATTGGAATTCAATTTACATTAAAAATTATCAACTACTACGTTTAAGAGTGATTAGAAAAAAAAGCTAGAAAAGTGTTAGAAGAAATCAGATCAGTGATTCATTTACGGCTAAACTAAAATGGTGCTGAAATCTTTTTAAGCAGAAAATAATAAAATAATGCTTAAAACACAGTAAAAAAAAAGAAAAACTCACACCACCAACCACCAACAAAAGAAACTACTAGCGAAATATTAAAATGGGCATGACGTTTATCAAATGATACAATTATACAAAAAATAAATTACACATATAATGGACACACTATAAGATGTTTTTTCTTAAAAAATTATTTTCTCAAATCATTCATCAACACCTTATAGTGTTTAAAGATTAACAACAAAAAGGGCGACACAACAATTAAGCTTATAATTTGATTCTTATCTCAAGTAATTGTTTAAAGTAACAAAGAAATCTCACAAAAAAAAACTTACCTCTAATGACAGGTTGTTGTCGGAACAATTCTGTATCGTTATCGTATCGTTCGATTGGTGTTGGTGGTGGTGTATTTGCATTTGTATCAATAATTCGTTTCATTGGTGTTGATTGTAATTTCTCCATATTTTGTATAAATTCATCGAATACTTCTTTATTTGCATTTGGTGATGTTACAACATTATCATCTCTTTGTTGTGGTTGTTGTTGTTGTTGTTTTTGTGATAAATAATCACTCAAATCACTCAAATCTGTTGAATTTTGATTTTGATAATCCACTAAAAAATCAGAAATTAATTAAACGACAATTTTCAAAATAATCATCAATCAACTTACGACTTCTATCAGTTCTATCCAATTCATCTTGACTACTAGTTGCCGATTGTTTATTGGTGGTCGTTGTGTCACGTCTTGATGATGTATCCCGTGATGGTCCCAATTCATCTTTTAATGTATCAAAACCAGATTGATCTAAACGTACTTTAGCTAAAGCCTTCTCCATATCATCAGTAACTAATTCAATATTACATATACATTTATCGACAATATCCTGTCGACCGATTTTCTTCAATGCTAATTCCAATTTATTACCAGTTGCTTTAGCACCTTTCTGTCTCAACCATAAACGGAACATGATCGATGCCTGTTGTGGATTATTATTTGGATATTCATCTTGAATTAATTGTATATCAGATGGTGGTATATCTAATTCACTAGCTAATTTAATCCAATCATCATCCAATAAATTACATATATCGGATAAACGGAAATCGGCACGATGTATTGTATTCGGTTTACTGATACCACCGTGTTGTAGAAAACTATGATCAATATCTAATGATAATAGATCAGATTGTGAATCACGATCAGGTAGAATCTCTTTTGGTAGGATTAGATTTAATGTACATAATGGTGTTTGATTTGGTTCACCTTTTGCCACTTTAATATCATTCATAAATATGATACGTCCAAGTGGTTCTTCATCAGGATCACGTAAACGCATTATAAATGCAACACGATTCTCACGGAATGCTTTAAAACTTAAATACGGCTGATCACCGGATTGTAAAACTGGTATTAAATTACCACCAAATTCCATATAAACATCTTTATTTTCTAATACTTCAATATCACGACTTTTGGCTATTTCCGTGAAATGTTCTTGATGTTCCAATGTTTTATCTTCTTTATCATCCGTCATACAGAAAACACGTATTTTTGCTTCTAACAAACTGATACGTTTTGCAAATACAACGAATTTCGCCATAAATGGTACATAGATTGATTGAGTATATAGATCAGTTGCCATTTTTGCTGCATCAGTTACATTACGACAATCCATCAACCAGAAACGTGCCGAAACGGTTGTTGTAAATGAGACACAATCTTTAACGAATGTTAATGGTGTTGAACCGGTTACATCCTCCCATACGGCCTTATTCTGTCCTCCTATTGAATTCAATTAGAAAATATAAAAATTTAAAATTTTCAGTACATAGACTTTTTCGAACAAAAGTATGTAAGTATAACAGCAAATTATTAGTAAACGATTATTATAAAATAAACATTGATATGGCCAACCGTCAAATAGTTACAACTAAAAATTGTGCTATAAACTCAAATTAACAAGAAATAGAAATAGAACAGAAAAACAAGCTAGAAACTTATAAAAAAAAAATACTGGAACTAAATTTACCTGATTTAGTTCCTTATTTGAAGCAGGAATGTCAAAATAATAGTTTGCAACAGTAAGGATAACATTTAATTACAATTATAATCATGCTTATTAATATGTATTATCAATTCCATATATTTGGCCAATTATTATTGTTTAGATTTCACAAGAATAGATTATTTATAATTAAAAATTACCTGTAATCGAGCACAGAAGACGTAATGTAGGTGCTGATCCTGAATATTGATTAATCATGCCTTGTGAATGTGCCCTCGGGGCTGGCATACTTAATGTTATAGCTTTATGGAATTTACGTCTACGTGGTTCAACAGTCACGATTGGTGATACAGCCACCCCGTGTCCTAATAATTTGGCAACCATTTCCGGCTCAATAGCTTGAGCCTAAAAGACGAAATCAAAAATTAACACAATAAGAATAAACGAAAAGAACAAAACACATACTTGTAGTGCAACACGAATCTTTTTCGTTAATGCATTCGGTGGGAAGACAGCCTGTACTAATGGTACTGCACTACTTGACACAGTACCACCATCAGGACCAATAGCATGGACTTCTTGACGTACTCGCGACACTACAGCGAAGTAATGTGGAAAATCGTTTGTTAAAATCCGTGTAATACGATTGGTGTGCAAATCTTCGATTTGACTCAATTCTAAATCATATTAAAAAAAATTAGTTTTAAATAATAATAATTGGGAGAACCAACAAGATTACCTTCACCATCGAAACTATGATTCAAAACATCTTGTACAGCTTCCTCGTTGGCCTCTAAAGTGTGCTCTTTCCATGTCTCACCATTATCGGAACGTAGAACAACAATTTCACGTTGTTTACCACGTAAAGATGCAAAATGTGGCACTTCAATTATTACAGGTCTATAATTTTATTATTATTATTATTTTTAAAAAAATCATTAGAAAATTGGTTGAAATTACCCTAAAAATTTCGCCCCAACTGGTCCCAATTCCAATAACCGACTAGCTAAAGCTTCACCTTCCATCAATGGTGGTGGATGTGGGGTACGTTGTGGTCGGACATAACGACAGGTGATTCGTGTTGGACTTGAAGCACATCTTGGTGGGACAATAACACGAACACCGGAATGACGACAGCCACGCATTGCACCGCCACGGGCATCAACCAGGAAAGATACCAAGAAGCTATTTAACAGAAAAAAATAAATATTAAAATTCCGAAAATTTTGTGTTTTTTTTTGTGTGTAAAATTGTGAAAAAGTGTTAAAAATATTTAGAATTATTCTAAGTAGAATTTCCCCAAAATAAAAACATGCCACCAATATATGAAAATATCATTGAAATTTGATGATGAGAGAGATGTGCAACCATGTAACGATTTTACAATATTTTTTTCTATACACGTACAATAAAAACTATAATATTTACAAAATATACAAACAACTTACTTTTTCCAATTTGGTACACTGCAGACACAACATGTACAACAAAACAGAAAAATTGAAAAACAAGACAAAGTTAGTTTTTTTAAAGAAAAAAAAACAATATTTTATTGAGGAAATCAGGCAATATGCAGACAAAACAATTTTAATTTTTCCCAAAAAAGAAAAATCCTCAATAAAATACCAACACAATAATCCCAAATTTATTTTTAAAAAGCCAAATCAATTTATGTACAAAAGTTATAACACCCATTAATTTCCAATTATTTCGCTATATAAATTTTTATATACAGAATAATAACAATCACACATTGTTAATAATTGATCTAGTGCTGCATTCAATGTGCATTAGATTTTTATTGTTGTTTTTTTGTTTTTAATTTTGTTGCTTTTTAAATTTCTCTTTGGTACTAGGATTAGTACCATTTAAAAGGTACCTTTCTCTGCATAGACCCGATCCTCGTGATTTCGGACCCAGAAGATTCAATGTGTACTCTAGATTGGACCATTCTTGTCTGCATAAGCTTTAAATATACATACACACACTAACTACTAGGCTTGTCATCATACAAATAAAAAAAATATTCTAGAATGCATGGAAACATTAAAAAAAAATAGTCTATATGGGAGGAGAGATAGAGAGACTAATCAAGACAGTTTGGTAATTAACATCAATATCTAGAATAATTATACTAATTTTTACATTCAACAATCTAAACTATTATTGGGGGCTTACACATCATCAGAAACATCAAATTCCAATTTATGTGAAGAAGAAACATAAATAAAACAAAAGGAAAACATAGGGACTGTACACAATTCAAACTGTCTTGACGTGAAGAATTTAGTTATCAACTGTTCTTATTGTTGGTTTTTTCAATAGAGAGAAAATGAATGTCTGTTGTCGTTTTTGCTTTCATCAAATTAATAAAAAATTATATTTACCCAACAGTAATCGGTTGTCTATTGATATCAATATTATCAGGTGTTGAATACACATTTGTTGCATAATATTCCTTAATATGAGCTGGATTGATGATAAACTCATTACTGACTTGAGAAGGAGCTGTAAATGATTTCAATCCAAATTAGAAAAATCCCCACATATAGGGCATCTTATCGAAAAATACCCCCTTTATACCATAAATGAGGGTGGTATTTTTCGGTGAGACACCCGATATTAGGTCATTTTTTTATTACCCATAGAATTCCTATAATCATGTTTCTCATCGCTTGTTACATCCATACGCATTGAATCATCACCTAATGATTTCATATCATCAACAGTCATATATTTGTATTGTTGTTGGTCACCCAGAATTGGATCATCACCTAAATTCATTTAAAGAAAGCAACAAAAATGAGTCCATTGTTGGTATTGTTTTATTCTAATAAGAATTTGAAGATTAACTAGCTAGTTAATACAGAAAAGCTTTAAAAAGCTTGTTAATATATACTAGGACTTTTTTTTCGTGTTTAAGGGGACTTACGTGTATAAGTCATATGTCCCTGGTAGAAAGGTAGATAAACATGTTGAGCATGCGTTGGTCGACCATAAGCCACGGGCGGCAGTTCGTCCACTCCGCCTGCATGCATGCAACAACAATAACCACCACCAGCCCTTAGCAAACGCGACTTACAACAATAACACCCCCCAAACAATTATATGATTTATACATCTACATAGTTGTTTTCGTTTTATTAATACTACTAAATATAGCAAAACAAAAAAAAAACACCAAGAAAGAAGAAAACGGAAACTAAAAGGTAATTATTTTAGCGTTTCCTTTTATTATTTAAATTCAAATTTGTTACTTGCAACCCAAAAAAAATTACTGTTAGGGCAAAAAAAAACAAAAACCAGAAACTTACCACCTTCATCTTCGGAGTCAGACATGAATGTTTCTTGCATAGCTTCCGGTGCAACCACTTTATATTTTTCTTCAATATTTACAGTTGTAGTTGTTGTAACATTTGTTTCGGTAACAACTTTTAATTCTTCAACAACACTAATGTAACCCAGTTTACTTGCGATTCCTAAAGCTGTTTGTCCACTCTTTTGAAGTTAAACCAAAAAAAAAAAACATAATTACTTGAAATGTTGGATTTAATTAAAATGGAAATAGACTTACATTGGTGATAGCATTAGGATCGGCTTTATTCTTCAATAATAGATTAATAACCAGTACATGTCCCTGTTGGGCAGCTTGATGTAATGGTGTATAACCAGCACTAGTAATTGGATTAACTTCAGCACCTTGTTCAATCAATAATCTAACCATATTAACATGTCCATGATGACAGGCAACATGTAATGGTGTATAGCCAGCTTTTGTTTTGACATCTTTCTGTGCACCAGCTCTTAATAATAATTGTGCTACAGGTACACGATCTTCTTGGGCACATAAATGTAATGGTGTTAAACCATTTTTAGCTGCTTGGTTTGGATCAGCTTGATGTTCTAATAATAATGATGAAATATCACTATGACCTTCTTGTGAACTGAGATGTAATGGTGTAAAACCGGCTTTACTTTCAGCATCTGCTTGAGCACCATACTCTAATAAAGTGGTAGCAATATCCATCTAAACAATTAAAAAATCAGATAAATAATAATAAGAATGTTTATAAGACTCATTGTAAATCAGTATTACCTGATTTTTTCGAGCTGCTATATGAAGAGGAGTATGTCCATTCTTGGCAATAGCATGTGGAGAAGCACCTTTATCCAATAATAATAATGCAACCGGTTGATGGTCATAATGTGCAGCTACATGCAATGGTGTTACACCATTTTTGCCTTGTGCATCAGCTGGTGCATCACGTTGTAATAATAATCTAGCCACATTTAAATGTCCATATTTTGCAGCCAAATGTAATGGTGTAAAACCTTTTTTTGTTGTTGCTGTTAAATCAGCACCATTATCTAATAGTACAGATGCTACTTCTTCTTGACCTTCTTTAGCTGCTATATGCAATGGTGTATATAAATCTTTTGTGGTTGCATGCGGTTGAGCACCATGTTGTAATAATAACATAACAATATCAACATTGCCCAATCTAGATGCTACATGTAATGGTGTCTGTTCTTCACGGGCACGTGCATCAACTGCTGCACCATTTCTTAAAAGTATTCGTATGATATCAGTTTGATTGGCTCTAGCAGCTAAATGTAATGGTGTTTCACCACGAACTGTTGGTATATCAGGACTAGCATCATGTTGTAATAGATAGATAACAATATTCATACAACCCATAAAACTGGCAACATGTAATGGTGTTAAGCCACTTTCTGTAGTTGCACTTATACCTAGAATTTATTTATATTTTTGTAAATAGACCTCTAATAAAATTCCGGGGTAAAAAACAAGAAACAAACACAACTTACTAGCTCCATGTTTTAATAAAAGTTCAACCATTTTGATACGATTCTTTTTACAGGCAATATGTAGCGGCGTAAAACCATTCAGAGCACGAGCATTTGGATCAGCACCACGATCAAGTAATAATTTGGCAACACGTACATGTCCACAATGAGCAGCCACATGTAAAGCCGTCAAATAATCAACAGTCACCTCATCAACTGGAGCACCATGATATAACAGAATTCTAGCAGCATCAACATGTTCCCCTTGAGCTGCCATGTGAAGTGGCGCCAAACCGTTCTATAAAATAATCAAAATGACAAAAAAAACGACGAAAAACTAATATTCTACAAATGGATCAATCAATATTTACTTTGGTTTTTGCATGCATTGGAGCACCATTCTCTAATAACATATCAACAACTTGATCATGTCCACTGCGTGCAGCACAATGTAATGGTGTTAACCCGTCACGTGTTTTTGCTTGTATATCAGCACCTTTTGCCACTAATAATGTTACCATATTAATTTTACCCCATTTACTGGCAACATGTAATGGTGTTATATTGTGTTTTGCTGTATAATTAACATCAGCACCACGGTCATATAATAATGAAGCCACTTTATCGTTACCATAATGGGCAGCAATATGTAATGGTGTAAAGCCACTTTTTGATGTAACATCTGGATTATGTTCATTCTACAAAACGACAAAAATCAATAATTTCTAGATATTTTTTCCAATTCCAATTGTTAAAAATTAATACTTGTAGTAATAGAGCGGCCGCTTTGACATCATCTTTTTTGGCAGCTATATGTAAAGCAGGTAAACGAACTTTACCACGTGTATCATTCTCTAATAAAACTGCAACAACCTTGTCGTGACCCTGTTGCATTGCTACTGCCAACGGTGTAAAACCATCCTAAAAAAACAAAAATGCATTTATTATCAATACAACAATGCACAAGTTGTATGCAATTATTATTGATAACGAACCACACAATAAACCAACAAACAGAGACGTATTTTAATTATTTAACACGAACATATCATCATTTATTGAATAAAATAATAATAATATCGGACAACAAAATGATAAGGGACTTAATAATCTGATTCTGGATCTTATTGTCTAGTCAGTTGTTGTTTCTATATAACAATGATATGAATATACATAAGATTTTCACAAGAAAGCGTTAAATTTCTCAACATAAAAATGCAGATTTTACTTTTCTCTTTTATTTTTTGTTGTTATGTTTAATAAATAATAAATTATTGCTTATGAATGCAACCATAACCATTCCCACAAAGAATAACTGTGAACATAATTTTATTTATAAAAGGTAAAATATTGACTAATTTACGAGGAAATTTCGCAAAAATTTATTACCAATCAAACTATAGTCTAAGTAAATGTAAATATTTAGTTTTCAACCGTACTGGAAATGGTTGGTTCCTTTTTTAACGTAACAGTAATAAAAACTTTGTTATTATAACATTGAAGCAAAAAATCAAACATTACCGCCTACATCAAAAAAACAAAAAGAAACAGTTATTAAATAAGTCATAATAATAATGAGGAAAATTTACAAACAATAATAAGGAAATTAGCTCACCTCTGTTGCTAAGGTTTGATTAGCACCTTTTGATAATAGATATCGTACAACACCATCATGGTTTTCTTGAGCAGCCATATACAGTGGTGTGAAACCGTTCTGTGATTGTACATTAAGTGATGCCCCATTCTGTACTAATAATCGAACAATTTCTTCCTGTCCAGCTACAGAATTGATAATAAAAATCAAAAAAAGCATAAAATAAAATACGAAAAAAAAATACCTAAAGATGCTATATGTAGAGCAGTATTGCCTTTTTTTGTAGCTGCATCAACAATTGCACCCCGTTTTAATAATTCACGAGCAATCTCGACATGACCATCTTTTGCTGCCAGATGAAGGGCATTCAAACCATTCTATAAGCATTTTTTTGGTTGGTTTTAATTTTTTGTAAGCATGAATTCATGAAACAAAAAAAAACAACTTACAGCATTCGATGTATTGATATCTCGAACTGTGCCAGAATCTAAATATTCTTCAATCTTATCTAATTGTCCGGCTCGAGCAGCTCTCAAGAAGGCCGTATTTGGATCAGTCTACAAACAAATAATAATAATAATAATAGTAATAATAATAGTAATAATATAAAAGCATATTGTGGCAAAAAACGCGTTTAAATATGCTTGCCATATTGTGAACAATAACGAAAAATTATCGCTGTTCTTGTTTTTTTTTTTTGAGGCTAACACGCAATAAGAACCATTAACAGGATTTTTTTTGAATTCTCGACTCTAGTTGAATTATTATAATTATTTTCTAACTAATTATTTTAGTTAATTGTTGTAATTTTTGACATGAAAAAGGACAAAAAAAATTTGCAGACAGAATGTAAATATTTAATAAAATAACAATAGTAACGGCATCATGCGAAAAAAAGGTGGGCACACCCATTTTCAGGTCGCTATATGTTTCGCACCTATAAATATTATAAAGGGATGGTTTCATAAAAGGCATAACTATATGTACTACGTTTCTTTATTATTATTATTATTATTAAAAGAAAAACGACCACATTCTACCATATACAAAAGACAACTTTAGAACAGCTGCACTTATTTAAAAAAAAAGTGGAAGAGACAAGGGAGGGAAAAATAGAAAGAATCTGGCAAACATTCATTCATATGTACTCACATAGAGTAAGAAATGCTTTCAAAAAAGTTTTAATGACGCACATACATACATGAAACTTTTATTTTAATATTCATCATGTTTATTTGAAATTTCGGGAACTGTACAGTTAGGAAATTGTTTTCATAATATGTCACATACGGGGGGGATAAGCTATATTTAAATAGGAGTTGATTTTATTTTATTGATCGTAATTATTATACTCCTAATAAATATGGTCCTGTGATTCTAATGCAATAATTGTATCTAGGGAATGTGCTCAATTGGTAAGATTAATTAATTAGAACTGTTCTGGTGCTTAGAAAACCTTTTTGTTTGTTTGCCATCAACATCAACAGCAACAACTACAAACTTCTAGAATCATTCGTTAATTCGTTCGTTTCAAAACAAATTAGAGGAAAAAAAACTGCACAATTGATACAGTTGGTTGGCTAAATAGTGTACATATACAGGTTCTAGTACAGGGTGTCAGGCTTCAAATATAAATCGATTTTTTTTTTAAATGCCAAAAACTAGTTGATAAAAAGACCCAATTTCCAGCTTTCGTTACACAAAAAAATTGATATCAACTTCAAAATTTTTGCACTGTTTGTCAGTAAAAAGTACAGGTAGAAATACCACATATGACCAACATATAGCCCACATATGGTGGTCATATCAATCTTCAGGATTTTTTCAGTTTTCTTACAAATAACAAAATTACACCCATTTCAAGTCTGAAACCTGACACCCTGTAGATATAAGTCAAATGCATCATAACGCATGTATAGATATGTCCTTGCAACATTGACATCATTTAAAAGGTTTTCCAGTATTTTCTAGTATCCAATAATAGTAAAAATGGCCTATATGTATGTGTACCACTGGGAATCATAATCCATATGGATTATGGTTTTCTTTTTTCAAATGTCACCGGTATTTGAGTGAAGAGAGAGGAGGATGGTCGGCAATGAAGCAAAAATGTCGCGGGCAACAAGTGGAACCAATTATAAGACTTTTTTGTTTCGTTTTACAATGGTTGTTTGGTACTCTACACCATAGCTAAAACTAAACTACCATGAACTCGGCACAGTTAAATAAAGTTCTAATGTAGAAATTTTCAATGTTATCCACTATATAGTATACCTACGATATGGTTTGTGCACATTCTTTTTCTTTTGAAAAACCACAAAAAACCCAATAAACATATAAAACATAGACAGAGAGAAAATAATTGTGAAATTTCTATTGGTACCCGGTTGTTTTTTGTGCAAAATTTCTCAAAATCAACACCCATTTCATGAGGAATTATGCACAAAAGAAGGTAATTCCAAGTAACAGTAATTATTACATAAAAATAGATGGATCGGAAAATGGAATTTCCAGAAAACAGCAAAGAAAAAAGACAACGCCTTGCCCTTTTCGGTAATGTTTATTTTTAAAATTGACACACTTATCATATCTGCAATCAAATTAAATAAAAACTGTGCCATTAATAAATAGATGACCTACGTGTATGTACTTACTGATGATGACGATGATGTCAGAATTCGAAAAAAAAAACCAAAAGTACCATTAAAAAACTGGGTACGACCTTGAATCCAAATCAACAATATCATTTATTATGCAATCGTATGAGTGTTTTTTTTTTATTGTTGTCTATATATTTTCTTTAAGTACAAGCCAAATATAAATCATGAAGTGTGGGTGATTTTAACAGGATTCATCAAGGAAAAAAAATCCATCAAAATAAATAGAAATAAATTGAAATTTAACCAGAATATAATAGAATTAAATAGGAAAATTATTTGCCCACAATTCCCTTTTATTCTTTATATATTTTTATGTAATTTTTTTATTCATTCAAGCATAAATAATGGAACCACACTTGAAAGAGACAAAATATAGGACACAAAAGTAGGTTAGAGAGATAGTCAGGTCAGGATAGGGAGAGTATTAACAAAAGGAGTCAAGAGGAGAAATGGATCGATCATGTGAAACAACAAAACTCGACCAGAGAAATGTGTACATGATACGAACAATATTTTATCATACCATTGTCCTTATATTATAATTCATAATTTGTGAAAATACAACACAACAACAAAACAGATAGAATATTATTCGAGAATCTAGTAATTAAACCATATGTGGATGTACTATTTTACGACTTGTTTATTGATTAGAGAATTAGGAACAAAAAAATTACGAAACATATGAGCAATCCAGTTAATAAAAATGCACTTTTAATTCATCAGATGATGCAAGTGAAAGTTTTTACGTTTTAACATATTGAAACATGTACATTGCCCTCTTTAAATTAGAATTATTTAAAAATTAATTCTTTTTTCGTAGAAAATCTCCAATAAATCAGATTTTGTTATAATAAAATTATATCGGAAATCAACTTGAAAGTCAATAAATACAATTAGTTTCTATCTTGTATTGATTAAATTCAAATGAATTCGAAAGGTGTATAAAAATAGCAACGTGAAATTATTTAATTATAACGTATGGATAATTATTCACCTTTATATATTCCTTATAATCGTATAAAATACAGATCCGTAATTGGTATGAAACGTTATCATACACATAACTTCCGCATAATTGCCTCCAGTTAGTCGTCATCAAGGCACACATAAAACTTTGCCAGTTTTAATATTATTACGGGAAATATTAGTACAGTGGAACCCAGGGCCGGTTCTGGGTACTTGGCCGTCTTCGAGCCATCATCTATAAACCCCCCTATAAACCCATTTTCTAAATCTGGTGTTACTTGAAGATTTAAAAATGTTTGATGTATCAAATAGTACTATTGAAAATGAACAAAAGATAATGAAAAAAAATTTTGATAGAAATAATATAAAAAATTTAAATAGCGGTATCTATGGTGTTTTACAGCCACCATAAGTCCTTTTATGACAAACATCTGGGTCGTTTTTCTGTTTATCTTGAGAAAGACCAACTGAATAAAGTCCTTTCGATTTTGGCAACTCTTAAGGACACCGCTCCGACAACGGAAAATCTCAACATTGCTCGAATATGCAACACCCCCTCGCAACAAAAGAGAACAATGGTCACTTCTAGTGCTTCTACTTTTGCAAAATTTCATGCGATGGGGACTTTTAATTCGACGTTTTTGCTATGGTGAGGGGCGACTGTGCCGCCACTCATGTACTCTGCACGCCCGCCAAAGCTGTATTTTAGCCTGAACATCCACTAATCCGAACACGAGCCTTTTTGGAACCCATATATTTATTAGTTCGGATTAAAGACGAGTCGACTCTATACAACTATACACTTGCGTTATTTTTTCTTTCAAAGTTCCTATTTTTGTCCCTCACAGAGCAAATCGTCTTTTCTTATTTTGTATATACTACGTGGTTTAATTTACAACATACGTGTTTCTGTGTTTAAAAATGTAATGGTTATTGTTTATAAAATTATGGATAATAAAATTAATTACTGTTGGTACTTATTTTAACCAGTAAAATTATAAAAATTAACTTAAAGACTTGTTTTAATTGTGAACATTTTCTACACCCAATTAATTTATTGATGGATATTCAGTTTAAATAGTGTCGATGAAACAGAAACACTGATAAAAATTTGGATTGACCCCATATGTAAATTTTTGGAAAAATTGCAAATAAATATTTATAAACGATGATAAATAAAAATTCAAAACAAACAACATCGACGTATTGTCAATTTACGTTTAGTATGATTTTTATCATCAATTTGGGTACGGTATATGATAAGAATAAATTAATTTTTATCACAACAAACCTACCACTAATTAAAATTCTAAATTATATAAGATGCAATCAAATTAACATAAATCTTAATTTTATTTAGTTTATTTATAGAATTTTATTATAAACAAATTAATAATAATAATAATAATAATAATATTGTGTCCACTTTATAATAATGACTGGGGGAAAAAAATTGTAATGGTGACATCATCGTAAAGCATAAATTTACATATTTTTACGAAAAAGAAACCAAATTATAATAGCGTTATTTTGTCATTATTGTTAAAAACAATACAGAAGAGTATGATATATAGTAATTTTTTCAACAGATGAGTAATGGTATTTTAATTTCGTCTATTTAAAAAAAACTGAGTCAATTTAAACTTCTTGAAAATTGTGAAACAACAACAACCACAAAAAAATGAATCAAAATTTTTCTTATAAAATAATTAAAATTTTGTCCATAACATAAAAAATATGTCCTATAAAAAGACAACATTTCAATGGCAAAGTTCAAATCAATAACAACAACAACAATAATAATAATAATATACACCTACTACCCACTTGCAACAATTATTAAAAAATATGAGTGGAATTTTAAGCTATACCAGTGATTGTAAAACAATTACGAAACGTATTTGTTCTGTTTCTTCTTCAATTGAAATTCTTTCAAGATCAACATGACTCATCATCATGATCATAGTCTACAAGTTGTAAATATCTTTCCCATATACATAATGTCCCAGTGAATGTTTAACAATTGACCCACTTGTAACTAGTATAATTATAGGTCAAAAGGAGAATAACAATAATCACGATGATCAATAAAGATTTCTCTTTTTTTTCCCGATCAAATTCAAAAGATTTTCATTAAAACAAAAAAACCTCTAACTAATCCTACAGTTATTGATTTGTAAAGCAGAAACAAATGATAGATAAAAAAGTGATTGTATTTTTATTCATTAATAATCAGGAATGTGCAAGTTGTATCGTCCAAAAGTCGAGTTCGTCTTTAGAAAAGCCATTGGAACCATTTCTAAATTGACTTCTCAATCCTGACTAAAACAGTAAAAGAAAGGTTCCTAATTTGGAACGGCTCTTAAATTAGACCAGCGCCTTATTTAAATTATTAGAAGCAATTTGGAAAATCAAATGACGGGTAGTTGTAGAAGATGTATTTTTAGTATGGCCGTAGAAGTAGAACCCCCTGGGACATAAAATTCGCCTTAATATGTCACATGTTTCGTTCTTGTACTGGCCGATGTATCAGTGATTGACTGTTTGCTTATTTTTGTATTTTTCTGTTGGAGTATTGAATATTTTGTCAGAGTAATAACTTATTTACAGAGTTTTATTATAATTTTCAATAAAAATTCCCACTGGAACTAAGAAAGTTTGCGAGACCTATGATAGAAATTAAAATACCTGTCTCCTAAATTGGACCAATGAGTTTTTTTTGAAAAACGAAAAAGATTTCAGTCTATCTTGATAAACTCGTCCATAGATTACAACGTAAGGATTCTGACTAATAATTTTTTTGAGCTGGTATCGATCAGATTACTATTTTACAGCGATTTTTCCTGAAGGGCTCCAAATTAGGGACCTTTCCCCTAATTGGTTCTAAAACTGTGCAAATCTGGATAGAACACCAAAATCAAATTAGTCTTTGCAATCCCTGTCTCTCTATTTTTTTTCAGTACTGCAAGAAGATTCAAGAAATTATGGCTTCTATTGCTTTAATCAGAACTACTAAGTCCACTTATTGTTAGAAATACTATACTTAAAAATGTATTGATGTTCGAGAGACCTTAGAGGTGATTACATTAATTGGAACACCTGTACTTATTAAGGTATTGATAGAATATTACGTGTCAGGTGGTACACAGTTGAAAAATTTAATATTTCCACTTTAGATATACCTATATTGTATTGATATTTAGCAAAAATGTCGTTA
Source organism: Iselma pallidipennis (assembly GCA_037464855.1). Taxonomy (NCBI): domain Eukaryota; kingdom Metazoa; phylum Arthropoda; class Insecta; order Coleoptera; family Meloidae; genus Iselma; species Iselma pallidipennis. The sequence goes on along the minus strand of JAZBHA010000220.1, from coordinate 59,449 downwards.
TGACACGCAAAAAAAGATTAAAAAAGACTATAAAGTTTCCCATTTTGCTTGTCAAATTTTCGACAATTCTTGCATTTGGAAATTTGGAATGGCAAAATAACAAGCAGAGTATGCTTCAAGACAAAATATTATTCAATTATGATGAATGATTCGTGTGTTATTACACGAAACAGAACGTTCATAACTAACGTTCATAGGACAGCCAATAATAAGATGTGGATTACTGCACTAGTGCAAATTATCACCGGAACTCACTTGTCATTGGTTGTTATTTAAAAAACTATACAATTCGATTGGGTAAATTGTTTTTGAGGGAAATAGTCAACAAAAACTAATTACAAAATAAATATAACTATATCTACAAAAAAGTTAAATAATAGATGTAGGTATGTTTTAAAATCAATAAGAAAATATAGGTAAGTGTCAAAAGTAAACTTGTTGCATCATTTAAAAGTCTAAAATTTGATACGTTTATGGAATTGATAAGAAAAAACATCTTTCGCTCAAATAAATTTCTACCATCAACCCTCATAAATTCATAAATTATACCCCAACGTAATGTTAAAAAATTCGACCGTAAACGTAACGATACTAATTAATTATATAAACGGTAAACGGTTTAATTTCAAATGAGATAAATATTTCATAGAACTAATCTACCTTAATCCATTTAATCTTAAGAATTTAAATCATTGTCAATCGATTTTTTATCCTATAATATTTGTGTCGGACTGTGACCAACCCGTGGTATACACCGGGTAAAATATTTTTGGCCCATTTTGCCCTTGCGACTCTTATAGAATATTTATAACGCTTTTTTCAGGTTCAGTGGCCTTTCATATACTACATCGAAATGTGTGTGTGGTGGAAATCGTTTATCATGTGAGGCCCTAAGCTATGATTGATGCATAAATCCGGCCCTGTGACCGTGTTGTATATAAGAATTTGCCCACTAGTAGCCCAGCCCGACACTGGTTATTATTATTGTTTGATGTGCAAAAAACAATTAACTTTTCTGAATGAAATTTCCATTTTGTATGGTACTCTTTTTCAATAGGTTTCAATAGAAACTTCCTGTTGAAACGGAAATAGCTGTGACCATTTAAAATCATATTTACTCTTTTTTTTTAATTACACTTTTTTACCGAACAATAATCGCTCCTTTCCCTTGCTAAACTCCTTGTTTTTTCAAAAATTCCAGAAATAACAACAAATTGTACATAAATCAATAATAATTGACCCTATTCTCGGAAACTAAAACCCTTTATCTCACTATACCAACAAAGTTCAATATGTCATACATAGGTACACCCCCTTCAAATTACTAACCCAATATGTGTATGTGATATCAAAGGTAATGTATACAGCCGCCCTTGGCATCATTTAGCCGCTGCTACTATCGTTGTGTATTCTATTTGAAATTGAAATTTTCTATTTATCGCTACTGGTTTTAATTAAAATAATTGCCCACCCTTCAAACATTCGGAAATAATAAATCTAACCATTTTCAACATTTATCACCTCATTTACTGTCAAAATAATAATAATAATAATAATAATAATAATAATCACAAAAAGTATACATCTGTCGGTCAATCCACCCTAAATAACAATCTATTAATATAAATAAACTTGTCTTAAATTACATATTTACTAGTAATATTACTATATACTATTAGACAGAGATAGATAGACTTGATAGTAAGGTATTATTCGAAAGGTATTAAAAAAAGACCAAACATATTATGTATTTCCATGACCTTCCCGGTTTCGTTACCGGTATTTACTACCAACACAATTTATCCATTATTATTACTATTATTATTATTATTATTATTTTATAACGCAATTTTGCAGTCTTTTTTTAAACCAATACGTATTTCCAGAAAAAAGTCCCGAAACGGTACAATTCCAGCACGACGAATAACAAACAGCACAACATCTGTGCTAATTTTTACCTGTTTTCCACTCCTGGGTAATGTTTCCATATTGGTACCATTGACCATTGGTGCCTTTTCTTGGGTAACACCCCCATTTGGGGTGCTCCCATTACCTAAAGCCATCACAAAATCAAGCAATCTTTGGCTAAATTGTCTCTTGTTTTTCGCTTGTTGTTGTTTTGTTTAAAACACCGCTTGCTTGATATAGAATTTTATTATTTTCCACAGAATTAATACACAATTTGACACAAATTTTTCAACACATACACACACATTTACATTATTATTATTTATAATATTTCGATTTTTTTATAATTAAATAATAATAAAATAAGTATAATTTTTCGTTATAGAGTAATGCCACCAACACACAAACACCACAACGAATAATTTCCGTCTGACTTGACTCTTCACTTGTTGTTTTTTGTAGCCACTGCTTCAATTCCTCTCGACGACTACGTCAAATATCAAATGAACCAATCATCGACATTACATCGTTATTTTTATCTTTGTTGGTAATATGGGGCAAATCGATACCATACATGCATCGTTGATAGTATGATCGAATTGCGCAAGCGTTAACCAGTGTCACTCAACAATTACAATATGGCTCTGTCCTGTCTGGCCAGTTATAATAGGTCGTAATATGGATTGAGTAATTTTTTATTTATATTTAAAATAATCATAATTATCACAATTACGGAAACATTATTTTCTTCTCCTTGTTTTTATCAATACTTTTATAAATAAATATTATTTCATTTTTGAATAATTAAAACAAATTATTCATTGATAATGTTTTACCTAAAAACTGGACTAATAGATGATAAAGGCTTGTTTACACTAGTTATGCGTTAATGTTAATTTATGAGATATTTTAATTTAGCTAATTAATGATAATTTAATTGTTTTTTTGCAAAAAATTATTGAAAATTCTAATAATTTCTAGTAAAAAAGTAAATAATTTTGGAAAATCAATCAATCAATCAAAAACAATAGTTTGCGAATAATTTGTTTTGATTTTATTATTATTATTATTTTTAATTTTGGTGACTTCCGGTTGTCTGACCAGACCATCCAACAAGTGTATCATTTCTCTAATAAAGATAAACTAGATAAATGGTCAATTAAATTTGGTATTTACATATGTGGAGGGTATGAAGTCACACACACATTATTTAAAATGAAAAAAAAAATCATGACATCATACCGTAAATATTCTAGAATATATTGGATGATTTATAGAGAATTTGTTTTGGTTTTATCTTAAAAATTGATAAAAATTTTTGTTAATTATTAAAAATCACAATTATACAAACAAAACGTAATCGCAACTTACCGGGTCACCCAAAAATAGCCCTGTACATTTAAGGGTGTACCTACACGATAACTTTCTCCCCCAAATATAAGGAGAGAAAAGTCTCCCCCATGACAGTGATGGATTAAGCCCTAACCGGGCCGCAGACATAGAGATTACCTGAGCCCTAATTACATAATTTGCAACTACAGAGGGTCGACTGTAAACACATTTTCAAAAAATTGACAGAATTGTCCTCACGCATCAAGCGGTCTACCGGGTCCTTGAATGTTGCGGGTCCAAGACAATTGTCTTCATTGTCTATTCTATAATTCGTCACTGCCCCATGTACACACATCCTAAGAGAAACGGAAAAATCAGAACTACTACATTGAGAAAAATGGTATTTTCTCTTGTCAGTCATTTTTCATCCTACTCTGATAATTCCATGTTTTCTCTTTATACATAATTTATAATTACATTGAGGTAAAAATTACATGGTAGAATGATAAAGTGTCCGTAGTTAAGAATTAACATTGTACCATTACCATGGGTCAGTGGTCTTCAAACTGTGCACCGCGGAACCCTGGGGTTCCACGCAACTTCTCCAGCAGTCGCTGTTTTTGAAATTGTACACATATTTTTTGAGGGGATGATAGAGGTTCCACAATAGTATATTGTAATACGAGTGCGGAAAGGGCTACATTGCAAAACGAGTGTGAAAGTTGGAGCACGAGCGATAGCGAGTGATCCAATCACACGAGTTTTGCAATGGCCCTTTCCGTACGAGTGTTACATACTATTTTTTCTATTTTGGGCCCTTTTATGCCCTTTTTTTGATAAAAATCGAATTTTCGAAATTTTAGGGAATTTTGTGATGGTTGGTATCGCTAACCGCGCTAACGTGATATTTGAAAATTCAATTGTTTTTCAATTGTTTTCTTCTGAATTTTTTTCAATTGTTTTTTCCAAAATTTTTTCAATTGTTTTTTTCTACATTTTTTTCAAAATTTCAACTACGTATATATAGTTAAAAATGAGTGAAGATTTTTCCTATACTCCCACTGAAATAATAATAACAACAACTTGTTATTATTATTATTATATCGTTTGTTCAGCGTAGTTTGACATTTGACATTTAATATAAATGTTATGTCAATTTATATACCAACCTCGAAAAAATAAATTATACTAGACCGATAACAGTGCTGTAATAGATATTACAGCACTGTTTTCGGTGCTGTAATAGCTCTATTAAAGAACCAAAATAGAAAAAAATGTTTTATAAGCTTCTGGGTTCCACGAGTCGACAAAGCTTTGAGACCACTGCTATAGGTGATAGGGCACGACTTGTAACATAAAGTAGAGTTTTTTTTCTCAAATCTCCACTTTCTCATTTACGCTCAATTACTTACTGATAACGTCAATTGTTTTGAATAAAACAATAATGCACAATTACTAGAACTTATAAAAGGGAGAAGTAATAATTAATTTCTTATATGATAATTATAGATTTGATAAATACTATTATTAGAACACAATTAATTGACAAAAATACCTATAAATTACAAAAATTTATCTATAATTTATTAATTCCACGCGTTTAAATGGAAAATCTCATCATTTCCGCTAGGTTTGTTTTTTTTTTTTGTACCAAGTCATATCAATTCTGGGTATCATGCTAAATTGAAAAAAAAAAAACATTATTTAGGAATAAAAAATTATATAAATTATCATACAACGCAATAACGCTGATATAGTGTGCGATCAAAAAACATTTCTAAAGGTGTCTATACACGAGACGATCTCACATCCTTGTCTGTACAAAGAAATTTTTTGTTTCATAGTCACAAGCAGGGCCGGCGGAACGCAGTAAGCAGGTGATGCTGCGCATGAGGGCACTTGATATCAAGGGGCGCCAATAGTCAGCGACGGACTGTGCTGCCGGGACTCCGGCCAATTGCCGGTTGAGGCTTTTTGAATTCATATAAAAATGAATAGTTCAAAAATTAAATAATATAGTTAGTTTTTGTATTCATAATAGATCCATTAGTAATAGTTTACTCAAAAACTCCGTTCTACACAATTTTCAGAAAGGCAGAGAAAACTGTTTTCACTTTTATATAAGCTGATAGTTACAAATTTCATGAACTATTTGGTTTAGATTGCTTGAGTTTATATTTGCAGTCAAGAAACTTTGAGGCTTATAATATGATAGCCGGCAAAATTATGAACAATATAGCGATATCTTGTAATGTTTTTTTGGTTATGGACTTTTTGAGTTTTGAAACTAGGTCCCCCATATGGTACAATAGTTGCTTTTCAGGACTAAGGGTCAAATTCATAGTCGTTACTTAAGGTGCCTTTAGACTATGTGATTTGCTCATATGAAATGTCACACACAAAACCTATATGATTTATCATATGTACTTGTCTCATGTGCGTTGTTGACTAGAACATTCACACCTATAAAGAGTGTACCACGGTATTTCTCCTCGGAGTAGGCCATGACTTGTGAACGTAGTGCCGTAGCTTGGTCCGACCGCGTGTCGGTAATGCAGATCTCACGATGATTACCGACTGGTCAACTTGTTGAAAAATTAATTGACGTATTGTTTTTGCTTAAAAACTTCTTGTTTTTAAATAAATTTCGAGGAAAAAGACCCTTAATTATTTTCATGAGTTATTATTAGTTGTGATAATGATTTTTACATTAAAACGTCAACAACTGTCAAATTTAATAAAACCTGAAACAAGCTACGGCCCTACGTTCAAAAGTCATGGCCTACTCCGAGGAGAAATACCGTGGTACACCCTATATATAGGTAGTGTAAAATCTTATGACCGCTCGCTGCGCGAAGGCGGAGTCACAAGGAGAAAATCTCGGCCGAGAAGTGGTGTTATACTATTCACCATACGCACGTTAGTTAGAGTGGGCAACTGGTCGCTATGTAGTCATTGAATAGATCCTCCCGTCACGAAGCTAGCGCGAGAAATAACAACGTTATTGCAATGCATAATAGACCACATGTGGACACTCTTTGGTTCTGCCGCGCACGGTCATCAGACTTTACAATGATAATATGAGTATCGCAAATGATCTACCATAAGAAACCACTCCCCCACCACACAACTCATATGACATCTCACACGAAATAGACGCGTTTCTAAAGGCAACATAACCTTAAAATTGCTCATATGAGTGAACTCACAAGCGCTCATATGCGCGTCCACTTTTGTGTTTACACCCTATGACCTTCAGTCAGATGGCCTCATTTGCGATTTCATATGAGCAAATCACATAGTCTAAAGGCAGCATTACACTCAACTCAAATTCAACTCAAACTCCGCTTAAAATCAACTCAAACTGAACATTAGCATATTTTATAATTTTGACGTTCAAGAAAGCCACCTACGGTAAAAAGATGTTATCTTTGTTGAGTTGAGTCTGAGTTGAGCATAAGTTGAGTTTGAGTTTGAGTTGGGTACTAGTTGAATATCAGTTGAGTGAGAATGAAGTATGAGTTTAGTTGATGAGACGACTATGAATTTGGCCCTAAGAAAAGCGGTTCAATTTTAAAAATCTCCGTTTGGTTTTAATTAAAAAAAATATATATTCCTACTTGTTATTCTGGGGAAATGGTGATAACTTATTTCACTTTGGGGGCCGACAAAATTTTCCAGTCCGCCACTGCCAATAGTAAGGGCACCTCGGACGGAGAAGTAGTCATACAAAGAAATATTAAATTGACATGAATTTAATGATTCTAAACATTATAATGGCAATAATTCTAGGGCGCCATATAAATTCTTACGTAAGGGCGCCAAGCACCCTAGCACCGGCCCTGGTCACACGTCTGCTATAATTACAATTTAACTTATTATAATTTAAGTTATTGCAATACTTATCTTACTAACAATAAGCAGTATTTCTAGAATTTTGTTAAAGGGCCAAGAAATGACAGAACAAGTATCAATGAAGCCGTTCATTGGTTGATATTCTGCGATGCACATACGTAGTGTATCTCAATTTAAGCAAACTGGATACTTCGAAATTCAATTAATTTCTTAAATTGTGTTCCACAATGCAATATGTGAGTGACATAAGAGGCTAGACATGCGACAGGGTTTAATCATGATTAAGCAAAGATATCAAATACGTTGCCAAAGCGGTAATCATGATTAAGCAAAGATATCAAATATGTTGCCAAGGCGGTAATCATGATTAACTCTGTCGTGTGTCTTCGCTCTTAAGATGTTATACTTAATTGTATTGCAATTTATTACGTCAACCCCTAAGTTGTTATGATTGATCATTATTGTTATAGAATCTATAATAATTAGGTGTTTATTTAATCCATTTTCAATGTCAATTTGTGAACAAATTTAATAATACACCGGAAGAATGGACATTTAATTCCAAGTATCCAACAATAAAAACATGTGATTTTCGTGATTATATAAAAACCTTCATGGTCATGGATGATATTACATTAGGAGTGGTGAGTTTTTGTGCACACAATAACTACCAATTTATAGGGATACACCTGTTTTACCTATACTAGATAAAGTAATAACGTTTTGATTGTAAAGCCAATTCGTCAAATATCCATCCGACAATATGGACACAAAATTGATTGTTGCTACTTTATTGGTGATTGCTCTAATTGGTGTTGCCACTAGCGTAAGTCATCCCTATCTTGTACACATAAATTAACAATATTATTTATTAATTGTTATTTTAATTAATTATTTAGTCACCGATTCAATCGAAACGTAATCAAGATTTAGAGAAGAGTTTCGTTGAATTCCTCAAACAAGATAAAGAGTTTTCATCATTATTGCAAGATGGAAAATTCAATGGTGATGGTGGTGATTTTCTAGCACGTACAAAACGTCAAAATGATAATAATGATTATCCAACAGAGGATATTGATCAATCTGAACAACCACCGAAACAAAATGGATTTTTCGATAGGGCTGCCAAATTTGTAGTGGAAGTTCTACAGAGATTTCTCAAATGGATTAATGAAGACAATTAAACAAGGTGCTATACAAGCTGTAAAAACATGGATTTTATCAAATATTTTCGGTTAGAAAATATTTGTTAATTAAATAAAAATTATTTTCTAATAATTATTTGTTTATTTATTTACTTTAGCTGTATTTACACGCGTCAAGTAACTAGAGCAGGTTACTTGCGTCTAGTTGCTTAATCAAGTAGTAACTAATTGGTCCCACCCACCACTTTCTTTACTAAATTAACCGTTAAATAGGTACAGACAGGCAAATGTAGCAAAGTAAATGAGTACTTTGCTTGATCTAGTAACTGGCTTTAGCTACTTGGCACGTGTACAGTCGGCTGCATTTTATTAACAATCTACCAATTGATTTGTTTGCTTTTTCTTAAAACAATCTGACAGTTTTATGATGAATTGCATTTTTATTATTTAATCTAATTATGATAGATTTTGTTCATAAATATCAATTATCGTTCATTTATTATTATGAGCGAAAGGAAATCCGCAATATAGACCGGAAATTTAAAATGCCTAATAATTGACCACCTTTTTATCAGAAACTGCACAAAAAATTTTACAATTATTAGTATTAATTTATGCGATAATAATAAACATTAAATAGCAATTCATAGAAAAGTAATTACGCGTGGCGTCAAATTCAATTCTAGATCTTCTAAAGTCGTTATGGCTTCTAAGTTGTGCGTAGAAACGAACACAGAAAACGATTCGGTAAAGAAAGCCATAAGTGAGGAGAATTCTTTTTTACGAACTTTTTTGTCTCTCTCTCTGTAAAAATTAAGTAGAGCTATCCTCTGTCTCCCCTTTAGAAACAGTGGAATAAGTCCTGAGACTCGTTCTCGCGTAGGAACATCCTTAGGCTACACATACATGGAGAGATAATTTCGTCTCCTCTCTCTCTCAAAAATAAAGAGGAAGCTATTCTCTTTCCCCTTTTTCTTAGAAAGAAATGGACAGAAGATAGGAGAGAAAAATCTCCCCATGTATGCACCCTAATGACTGTTAGATAAAATCTATAAATTGAATGTAATGAAATGTTTTTTAAACATAAAAACACGTAATTAAAATCTAGAATTTCTGACCATAGCAAAGTTCATGGTGAGTCACGCCTATTTATTAGAAATAAAGTGATAATTTGTACCAAAAATAAAAGAGATTCACAGGAAGTCGACAGAAACAACGCGAAAAAAATTAATACCTTTGCTATTTCCTTAGTATTGACAATAAAAAACCCAAATTATATAGAATTAAAACAATAAAAGGACAAACATAAATATAAATCAAATACGGAAAATATTCCAACAGATTCAGTAAATGATCAGTATATCAAGCTAATCAATTCCGTTTAGAAATGAAACTATTCCTATTCTGTTTTTTGTGTTTTTTACAAACTACACGTGTGGTCAGACATTGATATTAATCAAAAACAAAACAAAAAAAAACAACCTATTTACTGATATATACATTTTTTTTTCTATTAATTTTGCAATTTAGATAAGTGAAGATGAATGCGAAAGACCTCTTGACCTGCTATCGAAAGAAGAGTATTGTTGGTCAACAGAAGTCGAAATTGTCGATCGTGTCAAACAAAGATCTCGGAATGTTTTGAATTTTGTTAAAGGGAAATTGGGAATTGGTGAAATTGAAGGAAATGAACCGCAAAGAGTAAAATTGACAAAAACTTAAAAAAAAAATACTAATTAATGCTTTTTCCCCTTGGATTTTAGTGCGAATATTATTCATGTCTTTTACATCAATTACATATGGTATGACAAATCGAGAAAATTCTGTATTATGTTATGGTTTATGATGTTTTGCACTTTAATTATGATTTGTTGATTGATTATTAGGATTCCAGTGGAACACCGATGGTTGTATTTTCTAGTTTTTTGGGGGCAACGTTTCGTCACCGTGTGGTAACTTCTTCAGGGCCTCAACTACAAAGTAATCGACTATTTGATGGCCCTGAAGAAGTTACCACACGATGACGAAACGTTGGCTACAAAAAACTAGAAAATACAACCACCGGTGTTTCACTGAAATCCTAATAATCAATCAACAAATTCTGTATTATGTAATTTTTTGTGCACATTCTACTTCTAAGCAAATTTCAGATGAATGGAAACTCATATCCGGTTTATCAAGATATAAAAAATTGGGCAGAAAAACATGTAACCTATAAACAAACTGTTGAGTTTGAACAACAATTAGATAAATGTATTGAGGCTTTGACAAATAGTACGCGTAAGTTGATTAATTAATACAATTGATGAAAAACTAGAAGGAGAAAAACAATGAAAATTGTTGCAGTAAACAAAAGATATTTCGATGCAGATCTTATCGATACTGATAAACCAACCAACACAGACGTTGTTCAGAGTAAATGTGAAATTTCTCGTGAATTTATAAAGTGCTTATCAAAAAATCAACAGGTACCTATTATTATAATAGAAATAATAATAATAATAATATACCTATTTCCTTCTTTTTACATTTCCAGTGTCCAGTTTTCATTTACTCATAAATATTTTTAGGAAGGCTTGAATAAAATCTTTTCATTTCTATGTTTTACGTTAATTTATTTAAAAATAATATTGAATTGTATGGAAAGATGTTAGATCCATAATAAAAAAAATTTGCACTTTGATGGTATTTATTGTGTTACATAAACAATATATGCCACACAATATAGCGCCAGGGAATGATGTCTTCCATTACTGTAAAGAAAAAAATACAGCATCTATTAATAAACATATAATAAATAACTAAAAAAATTAGATAAAACGCAAACAACACACTATTTAAAGGTGTTAAGAATTAGTTGGTTCGTACACTATCACTAAATGTTTTTGGAATTCTTATCACTGGCGTATAAAAGCTGGAAATTCTATAAAACTTAACATAAGAGATCATTCGAAAAAACAATATTCGACAAAACAGTATTAAGCACCGACATACGTCTCTGTCTGTTAGGACAAAATTATGATACCATTAATTTTTTCAAATGTCTCCGTATTGGGAACGCATTTAGTTATCATGCGCTAAATTATCAATTCTACCCTATAATTATTAGCATTGGAAATATTAATAAAACTGCAATTCTGTTATGTAATAAATAAAAAAGTTAAGCAATCTAAAACGTTCAACACTTTCAAAAAACCAATATTATACCTAAAGTAGAAATATTATAGAAGAGAAATTTATTTCTTTCCACCCTGAAAATATAAATCGAATGTAATACAAAAAAGAAATTCTCGATAGGAACTAATAGTAATGATGACCATCATGCAACTCCTTGTCAACCCGTTAAGACAACGGTTTTTTCTTTAATTATAACCCTTTTGTGTCCAAAAAAAAAAACATCTAAACAAAATATTTAAATGTCTATAGATAAGGAAGTGAAAATTTGAATAAATGTCTATGAACAAAAGGGTTATTATTTTCGTATTTGTTTCAGTCATACCTTCTTAGCGGCTGCACCAACTTTACTCTTCTTCGTACCCCGTACTTTCTTCATCCTATTCTTACGTTCTTTACGTTGTTTACGAGTCTGTTGTTTCTTCTCGTATAAACCATGTCGTGCTAATCTATGTTTTGGTTCAAATTTCTTAGCAAAATCTAATGTATCATAGATTAATCCAAATCCTGTTGATTTACCACCACCGAAATTTGTACGAAAACCAAAAACAAATACTACATCAGGAGTAACCTAGAAGAAAATCACGAAATTAATACAAAATTGTTAACAAAATACAGTTCCCCTTCCTCCTCAAAGAACTTACTTTGTACATCTTTGCTAATTTCTCCCTGATGTCTGTTTTCTTAACAGACGGTTGTCCGGGATGTAAAACATCCACGACCATCTGTTTCCGGCACATTAGCCGGTTGGTCATAAATTTGCGAGTGCGAATTGTTGCCGTTCCTTCGGTCTGCAAGAAAGCAAAAAAAAAGTGAGGTTATAACACGTTTCCTGATTAACACAAAACATATTGTATTAATAATAAAATACATTAACCATATTTTTTAATGAATAATTATGATCACTTCTTGAACGGTGATCTTAATGTTAATCACAATTTAATGCAAAAAATCACTAATAAACAACGTGAAATAAATTCCATAGAACTTGGTCGATTTTCGGAAATAATCAAATATTTTCATTAATCAATAAAGAAAAACGTATAAAAATCACAAATCAATATTGATTTCGTGAAAATAATCACGGATGATTTAGTAAAATCAAGATTTATTTACATACCATTTTGATCACACAAATCACAACACGAAAAAGGCCGGTAGCTCCAATGTTCCAATCTAGCTGATGGTTCGATACGATAGATCTACTGGACAGCTGAACTACTATGAAGCGGGAAATTTGAAATAAATTTCTGGGGTTAGTTTGTGAGTTAAAACACAGTTTACAATCAGAAATTGTATTTTTATTGATCAATACGTTATATAGAATACATAATTGTTCTAAAAATATAATCAATATATTTAAAAAATTGTCACAATGCAGAAAAACTGGAATTACTTATAAGTACAATTTAGCTATTATCTTTGTTTTGAAAGACAATGGCAGACTTATCATTAATTGTATATAGCAAAAAACTGTAAATTTCTCTAAAATAAACTAAAATCTATAAAATCCTCATGATTTACCTTTACTAAATAAACCACGAATCATGTTCGTCGATTTTTCTGGCTTTAAAGGTATCGCATCATTGCCTGAGCTAGAAAAATACATTTCATATATAATAAAACATTTATGAACACAATTACGACTGGCAGGATCAAGACAGAAAGTTTACATTGTTTTTTTTTGAAGGTGTACGGCAGAAATTTGAAGAAAAAAATTAGTGCGGAAAAAACGAGATTTTTCCCTACCCAACTTTAGTGAATTGTATCAGTCTTGTTAATCTGCTCATCACACATGGCACCTGTTTCTGTTGATGCATTGTCGGTGTATCGGGCACGTTACTCTCATAATCCAGAGCAACTCTTTGTGCGACGAATGTTAGAATTGTCACTAAATCCATTTCGAAGGCACGACGACGTAATTCTTCACATAAAGCTTGAATGAACCAGGAGCCACGAGTTGTATTACGCCAAGAATAAAAACCTGAATGAAAAAAATCAAATAATTCAATATAAATTGTAGGTTTTTGTCACAAAAAAAAAATAATACCTAAAACAGTGGAATAAACGACCAAGAAATCAGCCTGTGATGGAATTCTGTAAGAATTTAAAGGCTGTCCATCAGTCTCAGTTTTTGATAAAACAACACCACCATCTAGTTTATCGCCTTGACAGGCTTGCATGAAGAAAATCTTTGGTTTCCCTAGAAAATTTTGAAATATTAACAAATAATAATGATTAAACTACAAGTCAAAATACCAGCAAGACTCAAACATCTATCAGCAGTGAATCGACTGAATAGATAGTCAGGTGAATATGGTTTGTCTCTTGCGTATAAAGCACCAGTATCTCCGTGTGTTAGAACAGCCACAATTAAACAGTCATGATCATTATGATCCATATTAGCAACTACAAAGCAAAAAAAAACACCAAATATTAAAATACATTTTTGTCTCATTTGGAAAGTGTGATTTACAATGATTGATATGTTCATCAATTTCATGGAATCGTAAATCTTGAAATTCATGTACTTCGAAACCGAGCAATTTTAGAACTTGTTGCAAATTATGACGATCTTGTTCAGTACCAGCACGTCGTTTTAAACTGTGTATTTCGAAGATTTCATGATTAAAAATCAATGCAACACCACGATGTTTATGGGTCATTTTATAATGTGTTGCAAATTTGTCAGTTGGCATACGTGCTATCAATTCACCATAAGTGGCCCTAAGATAAGAGAATTATGTAATTTTAGTAATTTTAAATAAAACAGTCAATTAATGATGTGTTTTTGGGTTTACCCTTTATTGCCGAAAGCATCACGTTCATCGTTTTTCTCATGATTACTGACTTTGCCTAAACAACTACCATCACGAGTATCACCATTAGATGGGGAAATACCGCATGATAAAACTGTATCACCAACTGAATCCATTTCTATGTAGATAGAATTAAATTAATTATGATTAATTAATTAATCAAAATTTAAAATAATTTGAGTCAGAATATTGTAGAAAATTAACGTACAATAGAAAAGATACGTTATCGATAACACGATACAAACAAAGGAAACAAAGCAACAAGCAACAAACGCCGGTAGTTCAATTCGTCGTATAGATGGCGCTCGACATGGTACATTTGAGCTACTACACTTTTAAACTATTTCCATCCATATATACATGATGTCCCATTATTGGGTCCCTCAAGTTTTTGTAATTTTTGATTTATTTGCTGATTTCTATAAAATTTGAACAGAGTGTTGCACTAGAACCACCATTATCTGTTCTCTCTACCAATTCCATTGATATCGATACTCTACAAAAATAGAAAATGTAAAGTAAAAAAAACTGGAAGTCCTACAACATATCAGTCGTCCACCATTAGATGATGTTTGAGCGTTGAGGTAGTGGCTCCATTTGAACTGGAAAATGCCAGTGGCGTAGCCGTATATTTTTGTTCGTTTGACGAAAATATCCGATCGTATTCAAAATTCAAGTCAACTAACAGTGGACGATGAATAGAATCAATAAAAATTTGGAAATTCTCTAAAAATATGACGGAAAAATTGAGATGAAAAACAAAAAAATTGTAGATAATACACGTGGAATTCTACTAATGAATACCAAAATAAACAATCAATATTTGGAACATCTCCAAACAATATTTTTGTATAAATCAACAGTCTAATTTTGAACAAATACGACTATTAATAAAAAATTAAAATCAAATAACGTTTTTATGTTGATAAATTATGGATACAATCAACAAATTGTATTTAATTATTACCATTATTGCAAAATAAATATTAGCAATAATTTGTAAATAAAGAGAGGAATATTTCTGGTACTAAATAAATTTTGAAGGTTGAAATTGTTATTTTAAATTACCGATTCTTCTTTTAGAAAATATTCTAAATGCGTATCTCTCTCATAATTATTAATACATATAATATTATCTCGAATATCTAGATAATTGTAAACAAGTCCATTTATCTATCTTTTCATCAAGAATTTATCTTGAAAATATGCTAAAACAACTAAACGCAAAAACTGATTGCGTTTTCAACAATTTACTAACAACCATAATAATTGTGATTATGTTTTATTTGAACAATTTTTATTGTGTTTAATTAAAAGTCTACAAATGATAAAAGCCAGTGATAAGTGTAATAATAATTATTAATTGGTATTTAGTAGTTGAGTTAAGAGTGCGAGCTCCAGTTGCCAGTAAATCATCAAATGAATTAGTAATAAGGAGACCAGAAAATTGAAAGAAATATAAATTGGAGGAAAATAAAAGTTGATATAGAAAAATGAAATTTGCCGAACATCTTTCTGCACATATCACTCCAGAATGGAGGAAACAATACATTAATTATGAGGTAAAAAATCTAAACAATAATTAAAAAGCTTAATTATGACATAAAGAACAATAAAGAAAATAGCAAAAAATTATTTACATAATTGTAGAAAGTTTAATTTAATATTGAAAATTGTAGATCAAAATCTAGACGATTCTTGATATCAGTATTTGTTGGAAAAAATTAGGAATTTCGATTTTTTATCAAAAAATACAAAATTACAAAAACTTAGGTTAGAAACGTCCATTTTGGACGTACATTTGAACTACTCCACTCGAAAAAAAGTGAAAATTGGCGCCAATTTTAATTTTTTTAGATCAATTTTTGAAACTATAAGGGTGCGCTTACATGGAGAAATTTTTCTCTCTTAACTCTCCCTTTCTTGTGTTAAATAAAAGAGAAGGGAAAAAGTTAGCACAGAAGTCTCTCCATGTATCCGCACCGTTAGGGTGCATGTACACGCAGAGTTTAGTACCTTCTCTCTCGATAAATAAAGAGGTAGACATCCTCTCTCTTTAAAAAGAAAGCCGCAACTAGGGTTTTTCTCTTTTTTAGAAAGCGAGGATATCTACTTCTGTATTTTAAGGGTGTATCCACGGGGAGATTTTTCTCTCCTGGGTTTTCCCTCTCTGTCTAAAAATAAAGAGACAAATATGTCCTATCTCTCTTAAAAGAAGAAAACTAAACCTTTTTCTCTTTTCGATAGGAAATGAAGGCAATGCTATATATGGCCGTGGAAGAGGCCCCATCCGCCGAAAGTGTCGAACCGGAAATCCTAACAAGACATTTTACCAATTTCGATGAACAGTTCTTCCATTATTGTGATAAAGAATTGAAAAAAATCAATACATTCTATTCAGAGAAATTAGCCGAAGCTACACGGAAATTTGCCAATTTAAATAGTGAATTGAAGATTGCATTAGACCATATTCGACATGTAAAACATAAAAATTTCGAACACCGTAGCAGTAATAAACACATACCGGCCAGGAAGTTGCAAGAATTAAAATTAGCATTTAGCGAGTTCTATTTAAGTCTAATATTATTGCAAAACTATCAAACATTAAATCATACTGGATTTCGGAAGATTCTCAAAAAACATGATAAGGTGCTTCTTGTTTCTGTGTGTTTTTTACGACATTTTTTTTGTATGAAAATTTGTTATAGTTGTTGGCAACTGATGTGGGTGCGAAATGGCGCGAAGACCATGTCGACACATCCCATTTCTACACAAACAAAGATATTGATAAATTAATCCAAGATACAGAAAATGCTGTAACGAATGACTTGGAAGGTGGTGATCGTCAGAAAGCAATGAAACGTTTACGTGTACCACCATTGGGTGAACAACAATCACCATGGACAACATTTAAAGTTGGCCTATTCTCCGGTTCATTTATCGTCTTATTAATTGCTGTAATTTTATCAGCCATATTTCATGATAGTATCGGTGATAATTTAAAGATTGCGTTCCGATTGTATCGTGGTCCATTATTAATTATCGAATTTTTATTTTTAATTGGTGTTAATGTGTATGGTTGGCGGTCGTCTGGTGTTAATCATGTGTTAATATTCGAACTAGATCCACGGAATCATTTGTCCGAACAACATCTGATGGAATTAGCGGCGATTTTCGGTGTTGTTTGGACTTTAAGTATTTTGAGTTTTCTATATAGTGCCAGTTTAAGTATACCACCATATGTAAATCCATTAGCATTAACTGTTATCATGATTTTATTTGTTATCAATCCTTTTAAAGTTTTTAGGCATGACGCCAGATTTTGGTTTTTACGAATTTGTGTAAGTTCCTTATTATTGGTTTTTTTCTTTATATGATGCCATCAAAATTCTGTTTCGATTGTAGGGACGAATGTTTGGTGCCCCATTCTTTCATGTCGGCTTTGCTGATTTCTGGCTAGCCGATCAATTGAATAGTTTAGCGAATGCTCTATTAGATTTTGAATTTTTAGTCTGTTTCTATTGTACAAATGGTAATTGGTTGGACAGTGATAATGCATCGAAATGTATGGAGAATGATTTTGTTATACGACCAATTGTCAACTGTATACCAGCATGGATACGTTTTGCGCAATGTTTAAGACGTTACCATGATACGAAAGAAGCATTTCCACATCTTGTAAATGCCGGCAAATATTCAACAACATTCTTCGTTGTAATATTTTCAACTCTACGATCGGTTTACAAAAGTAACAAAAAACAAATTTGAATTACACCGTGCGATTTTGCAAGTAGTGTGGCCGTGTCGAGCATGCCGGCAAAAGAAATGGCATATATTAGCAATCGTTGATGCATGAACCCAACCGAGATAACTGATAACCAATATGACGGATGTTGCCATGTATTCCATCACCATCCCAATAGTAATGAAGTAATCGTCGTACTTGTCGTTTCTTTTGCTTGCGTTCTTGGCAAGACCACATTGTTTTTAAAGTCACACAGTACTCAAACATAACATAAAACGCAATTTATTTTTGCAGATGATTATCCGAACCAATTAGATAATCCATTTTTATTCCTTTTTATCATAGCATCGATTGTAAGTTCATGTTATGCGTATACATGGGATATCAAAATGGATTGGGGACTATTTGATAAATCTGCTGGAGAGAATCGCTTCCTACGCGAAGAGATCGTCTATTCTTCTACGGTATTTCATGCAAACAAAGGTGAATTAGTAGATGTACCTTTTATATAAGGTTTGTTCCAACTATCAGAATAGTCCGAAATAGTCAGACACATCTGCGCAGACTCTCACTATTCCGGACTTTCGCGTGTGACGTCATTATTTCTCTAAAGAGTGTCTGCTTAAATTCATACTGCCTGTTCTCAATACTGTCATTGTATGCTGGGTGCAGACAGTGCGCGATTCTTAGTGGAAGTAATGACGTCATAGCCTGCAAAACCACCTTTCCGCCACAATCGTCTGGTGAAAAGTGACGTCACATTCTTCCAAATGGATGGGGATAGTTTTACCCATTCTAGTTGGAACAGACCTACAGTCAAAGCAAATTTCTAAAGGTGTGTATACACATGGAGATTTTTGTCTAAAGAGAGATAGAGGGAGAAAAGTACATCCACTAATCCACCTTCTAGGTTTCTTTCTTATTTCAACGCTTTTTTTTTCTAAATTGTGCAGTTCTTCTATTATTTTGCCATTGTTGAGGATTTCGTTCTACGTTTCGCCTGGGCAATCTCCTTCTATTTAACTGAAACGGGTTATATATCCGGTGATCTAATGACATCGATCTTAGCACCATTGGAAGTATTCCGACGATTTGTATGGAATTTCTTTCGTTTAGAGAATGAACATTTAAATAATTGCGGTAAATTTCGTGCTGTACGCGATATATCAATAGCACCGATTGATTCATCCGATCAAGTGCAAATCTTACGTATGATGGATGAAGAAGATGGTGTTATTAATCGTGGACGTAAGAAATTCAGTAAAAAGAAAGAGGATAAAAGACCACTATTACAAGAGGAGTCGTCCGTGATTAATTTCAAAGCAATACCAATGTCAACAATACAAGTTTGATATTTACTTAAATTAACTTACAATAATTAACTATTTATAATAAGGAAGTACTTAGGGGAAAATCACAATTTTTAATAAGAATTTTACTAGATAGCAGTATTATTAGATGTTTTTTGATAAATGGAGGCTATTGCCAATGTGCTCGTTTTTTCGATATACCATTCCATTTTTATAAGTACTTATTGTATAAAATGTAAAATACCAACAGGGTTTTTATACTTAAATGCCTTCATTCAGATTTATTATACCTAAAACTTAATTTTAAATAAAGCATTTTTTACAAATATGTACGTTGTCTTGTTGTAATGAAAAAAAAATCCAACGAATAAGATGTTTTGATATTGAGATGTTGGTATTGAGGGGAGTATTTCTAAAAATATACACACTTTTCAGATCTTGTTTATGTGTTGTAAATGTTGATTAGTTGTTGAAGGAACGAATTTTCCAATGGATTGTATTGTTAATCAATATGCACTAAAATTATCTGGTTATAATTTTCCTGATATTCCAACGAAGATTTTCTACGGATATGTGTTACATGAAGATTATTTCTATCAATTTTATTGTGGTAAGTTCACTAGAATATGTTCATAGTAATTGATCTCTTCCTATCATTGATACAAATATAGTAGACTTTCTGTATGATTACATAAGAAAATCACAGTAACAACTCGATTATTCGAACGAAAAATCTGAATAACCGAATATGGGGGTGTTCTCCGTAATATATCGGATGTCCCACCGTGCCTGACTATTAACATGAATAGGGCTACAAAAGTCTTCGGCACAAAACTGTAGAACTAACAGTATTTACATTCCAATTTGTTTGCAAATCGTTAAGTTGATTGCAACTTAAAATCCGATACTGTTCACTGGATCATGCTGTATGCACCTTCTACTTGGTGATTCGAATAATCGAGTTTGAAAGTGCCGTACGGCTGGATAGCAAATATTCGCCGTAGCGCCTGAATTTTTTTCAAATGGAACCACGAATGCCCCTGTTTTAAGCATTGTCAACCTACCCCTATGCTCAAAACTCGAAACAAGTAGTACCCTCTAAGCGTTAGAAGTATAAACACAATTCAAATGGTTCAAAATCAGAATGTCTGGTGGAAGAAATGACCCCTCCCACCATTTGAGTGGGAGGTGAACATGGCCCATTGGTAGAACAACTTTTTAAATCAGTGCATCCTAAAGACCACAATCTTTGCCCAAATGTACTGACATTACCTCAAATTTCTCAAAATTGGTCCACTTTAGGATCTTCTAATAGGATAATGGAACTACAGTTTCATAAGGTCTGTTCCATCAAGAATCCAAAACTATCAGAAAAGTCCGAGAAGGTCAGACGCATGCGCAAATGGGTTGAAAACGCGAAAACTAGACCATCTGCGCATGCCTCGGACTGTTTCGGACTTTTCTGATAGTTTTGGATTCTTGATGGAACAGACCTATTAATACGATTGATTGTGATATCGACCGTTCTTTCTCATGTACGCCTTTTCGTGTTATCCTTACTAGAAATTATCTTATTCTCGCTCCTTATGGATATCGATAAACAAATGGCAATTCAAGCGTCTTCACCTTTTAAGGATTTGATTGCTCCACCCAGCAAGCTTAAGCGCGACATTTAAATCATATATCTATCTTTCATCCTATCGCGAATTTATATTTCTGTTCTTTACTGTGTGAACTTATCTACTATTGGCCGAGTTTGTCAGCTGTAAATGCAGGGGGGGGGGGGGAAGCTGCAGATGAAGATAAAGATGTCGATTTCATTTGAATTGATTTTAACTGCCAAACAACTTTTTAGAGATAAAGATGAAGATGCAGAGTTGCGTTTGAGTTGCACGGTATGTTTTTGATATCCGCTCGTACGGCACGTTAAATCCGGTAATTTTCACTGGAACCTGCTGTATGTGCCTTCTACTGGATGATCTGAATAATTGAGTCTTACTGTATTAGAATATTTGTACGAAACAAGCAGAGCCGTAACTAGAACTTTTAGCGACTATGGCTAAATACAAAAATTACGCATTATTTTCAAAAGATAAAGCGTAAAGTAAGAGAATCATCCCCTTCACGCCAATTTTTGTTTTAGTTAATGTACTTTGGTAGGATGTGAGGGTCACGATTTTACCCTAATCAGGTCCGCAAATCAGTTTTCAGCGCCTATAGAGATCCGTCACCTGTGACTGGGGCCACACTGGCCATAGGCTAGTTACGGCTCTGGAAAGAAGTAAGAAAGCACAAAATTTCTTAAAAACTAGACGACTGTCGAAAAGAAAGTGTTCTATAATGAAATTTCGACTTTATTCTTAATCGTATAAAAGTTTAACTGTATTAAATTACAAAAGAGAAGTCGTTTTTTCTAGAAAAAGAGATCTTTTAGTTTCATTCTAGAGAACTGCACTGTATAGAAATTCCACTGTATTTGTGAGGTTACAAAAGAGGCGTCGTTTTTCATTGAAAAAGAGAGCTGCCAGTTTCATTATAGAGAACTGCATTAGAGAGTCCACTATATTTATGAAATTACAAAAGGGAAGTTGTTTTACTACAAGAGGAAATCTTCTAGTTTCATTCTAGAGAGCTGCACTGTATAGAGATTCCACTGTATTCATGAAATTACAAAAAAGCAGTTGTTTTCCTAAAAGAGGAGATGTTCTAGTTTCATTCTAGATAGCTGCACTATATAGAGACTACACTGTATTTACGAAACAAATCGGGTTTTTTTTCATTTAAATTCTAAGCTACAAGAGATGGGTATTTTGACTATTTTGCGATGGAACTCTCTTTACTTCCAAGTAATTCAATAATTTAATTGAAAGACAACTGTAAATAAATTTATTATTCTACAACAACAACAACGAGTTGCATTAATACGTTTTAATCTTGTCACGTCTATAAAAGGACTTGATTTGAATTTCAATTAAGTAATTGCATTTATCAAGCAAAAAGTGATCGATAATATTGCAGAAACAATGAAAATGCAAGGTCTTTTATGTTAACATATCAATTTTGTGTAATTATATGGTTTTCATTAGCAACTTAGAGCCTAATCACACGGTAGCTCTAATTATAATTAAACACACGAGTCAATAATCTAAATTGTGTTCTATAATTCATAATTCAATTGTGCACAAAACAATAAAATGAAAATAGACTATTGCAACATTAGTTAAATAATAGTTAAATTGTAATTTAGGTCTGTCATGTGACTGGGGTATAATACCTCAGTTTATACGAAAAACACAATCTGGTGCCGTATAGCCGTTTACCTGGACAAAATACTGTTTGGGCGTCACTGGTAGGTAATAAATATCATTATGATCGAAAAAGGTGGGCAACAACAACAGTCGTCAAGGTGGAGGTCGTCATCGAATATTGTACTCAACACACATGGAAATCGTATGCCGAACAACTAGTGTGTGTGTGCAGTAATGTCGTGTTGTTGGTGTTGTTGATGTTGTATACCACCACAAGTCATTTGAATGAATCTTTTTTTATAAATTCTCTTTATAAATTGTAACCAATTGCAAACATATACATACATAACTCCCCACTGAAAGTACCATCAATAACAACAACAACAACAACAACAACAACATCCATTCATTCATCCATTCATGAATAGCTAGTAAGAACGAAATGAAAAGTTGCCTTTTTCCCAATATAATCAAATTGAAAATCTAGAAAAAGAAAATTAGTGTAACAGTGTCAAAAAAAGTGTATCACATTTTGAAATATTATTTTTTTAAATTATTTGCGGTAAGTACCTATAGATATTTAAAAAATATACATTTTTTGTAAAAAATTATTGAGGCAATTATATGTGCAACAGGTGATGCGATACTATGACGTGGTACTATTAATAATAAATAAACAATAATTAAAGGTACTCACAATTAGAATAAATAATTGTGATTGTAAATTTTCCAAAACTGTCTAGATAACAATTTTCAAATAGGTTAATTTCGTAATTATTACAAAATATCTAACTAATAATCTTTACAAAATATGTACACACACACGATAATTATGTAAGAATTACACAAAAAATAATAACCAGAAGGTAATATTGCAATTAGAAAAATTAGTTTTTTTTATATAAAAATAGCGGCCCATTTTATATTATTTATTGTCCACAAACAGAAATAGTTATCGGATTTTTTATTTTAATTTTTTTCAAAAAAAGACCAACAAAAGAACTGATAACTAAATCTAAAATTTTATTTATTTTTTTTATTCTTGGTAATAATTCTAGAATTCCGTCTCTATCAACCATAAAAATTCATGGTGGTTTTCTACATGGTTGCCTTTTTATATTTTTGAAAGAATCACATTTTTTTCTAATGAAATCAAGGAAAACCCACCAGCACACAACAAATCGTTCGATGATCTGGTTTGTTGTTTTATTTTTGAAACTCGAAATTGTGTCTGTTTTCTGTTTGATTTTTATACAGTTGATTGAAATGTAAACTTCAACAAGAATTGGTCGATTTGTAAAGGAATTTCCAAAAAAACAATTACCCCAAATGGAAAAGTCAATTTAAAATGAAACTGGAATTCCGGTAATACCAAGTAAAGTGCTGATTACTATGATAGTGCGAAAAAAAAGTAACGTTATTGTTGTTAATTGTTATTATGAATAACGGAATAGAGTACAGAATTTAGAAAGCATGCAAGTGTGTATAGTCGGCCTATTTGGATTTGGCCACTCTAACTAAAACAATAAAACAGTCACAACTATCAGGGTACAGATAGACAGAGAGACTTGTCTCTCCCTACTTTCCTCTTCTTGTTTTCTATTTTTGGAGCGAGGGGTTATATCTACCTCTTTATTTGTCGCGAGAGAAGGGACAAGTTAAAAGAGAAAAGTCCTTTTGTCTATCTGCACCCTTAAGAATGTTATTTCTCAGTTACTCGTCTTGTGTAGAAATATTAGGTGTATAATCAATAATTTATCTCCCTTCGCAAATACTAATTTATGTCTCATGACTCTATTATTGTAGTTGTGTTACTGTTTTAGTCAAAGAGAGCAAGTCAAAATAGCTCGACTATACTATTGAGACTCATTTATTTTAATTGTTTAGAAACTTTTCCATATAGTTTTGTCTGTTATTTATAGAGAAAAAGAATATGTAATTATGAAAATTATGAATTTCGTTAAATATCATAGAAAGTAGGACAAAAATGATTTAGCAGGATGCGAATTAAATAAATATTGCATACATTCAAAATGCAACAATAATTGTTACACAAATCAACAATTCGAAATGTCAATGTACCGTAAAATCAAAAAGACTCACAATTTCAATTGCCATGAAGGCAATAAAAAAGAATAGAACATGCGACACGAATCGAAGAGACAGATTTTTCGCCCCCAACTTGTTTACCGATCTCTTTCTTAAAAAAAGGGTAGTTGTCTCAGCACTACGATTCCCTTCTTTGAATGTTGTGGATGGTAGTAGGAATAAGGTACACAGGTATTTGATTTACGTAAGGGTATTAAATTAGGTTTGTTCCATAGATAAAGTACAAAGTAATTTTCTATGGTCTGTTCCAACTAGAATCCAAAACTATCGGAAAAGTCCGAAACAGCCAGACGTATGCACAAACGAGTCAGAAACGCCTGAACTAGACTACCTGCGCATGCGTCTGATTGTTTCGGACTTTTCCGATAGTTTTGGATTCTAGTTAGAACAGACCTAACCAACTTTCTTGTTTTGCAAAACGATAGCAGAAGAAAACAATTGGAGAGACTCGTACTTCTTATCTCGCTTCGATTCATGTATTAAAGATTGCCAATATATGTTATTTATTTTGCTCTCGTGTTCCTCAAGACCACACTTTAATTTGAAATAGAATATACCCCTATTTCCAACCTAAAGGTGCGATTACGGGATATGTCTCTTATTCTACATATTGTTTCTCTACAAATACGAACTACTGCCGTTCATTTTAGAACTCTTTCCATGTCATTGTGTGTCTTACATGGGGAGATTTTTGTTCTCTAACTTCGTCCCCGCTCTGTCTAAAACAAAGAGGCACGATAGCTTCCTCTCAGGAAATCAAAGAGAATGAAATTATATGTTGTTGTATAAAATGCGGGTTCTAAATGCATACAACCTTATCCTTCAAAAGACGACTTTCTCAAAAAACTAAACAATACATCTAGTTAACCCTGACAGTTATTTCTTGTTTGATTACTTTATGCAAATCCATCTGTTGTTACACAAGACAAATCAAATAATTGCTTCAATAAACTTGTCTTCTATTTGATTTAAAATTTAATTTAATTTAATTTGCAGTTTTCCTTCAATAATGCCAATGGAAAATCGACATCAAACCGAACTACCTCAATTAATCAATTCACCAAATCTAGATGGAACCACAACAACAATAATCAATCAAAGTCCTAGAAGTCGACCGGTTAGTTTTTATGATAATTATACAGAAAATGGGAATACGGCAACATTAACAACATCAACACCAACAACAAATCACTATGATGTTCCTCGAAGAAATCCAAGTGCTAATAGTAGTCCAACATTGGCATATTCATTGACGACAACCGTACCACAAAATATTGCTGCACAGATTATTGCAAATAAACATACGCCGACTAGAAGCAGTCTGCGACATAGTCGAATGATTGCGATGAATAAAAGTGGACGAGGTATTTAAATTTAAAAGAAAAACAACTTATCAGTGTTAAAAGAAATAAAAAGCAGGAAGTTCAATGTATTTTCTATACATATATATCCAAAAATATCCTATAATAGTAAACCTTTCCTCATCCGGTGCTATTACTATTAGTTATACATGCACCTACAAGACAACTCTATCCGGTACAATCAGGAAGATATTTTAAAATCTCTAATTTGTTTTTTTTTCTCTCTTCTAATTTCTAGTGCCACGGAAATACCTACCGGCAATTATCCGCTATCATAAATTAGCTAAATCATTACTTGGATTAATCATTCTACTTGGTAGTGCTTTATGTTTTTTGGCATTATGGTTATTAATATGGACACCGAATATACGACCCCGTGACAATCCACATTGGAGTGGCATACCAGTTTTATTGTCTGGTATTATTGGTTTGATACTTTTATGTTGTTGTCGTAAAGAATATCCGGGCATGAAACGAAGCTATTTCGTTTATTCAATCAAAGTACGTATAGTAGGAGTGTTTATTTTTCTAACTATAATTGCAATTTAACTTATTGTAATATAAGATCCCTGTCACACGGCCAAAGTAAATTGTAATTTAACCAGGATCGCATTGGCTGTTCAGAACTCTATTTAGCTACATTCACAACATACACATGACAATCCACGACATTTCTACGCCTTGCGCGTGCTTTAATTATACTTGTGAAACCGCCGTGTGTCACCAATATTACAATTTACCTTGTCGTTAAATTACAATTTATTTTTGCCGTGTGACAGGCGTCTTAGTTATTTCAATATTGATGAAATTGTAATTTATTGAATTTTCTAGGTTCTCAGTATCTGTTTGAGTACGATCGGTGCGGTGACATCCTTTATTGCATTCGCATTCGCTATCATCCATTTAATATCATTATATACGATGGCATGTGCACCACCAGATAATCTCAATAAGACTTGTATATGTTTTACACCATCTAATAATGGTACAACATTATCAACAACTGCACAAATACAAAGTTACCATTATGTCGATTTAAGTTGTTTGGAAGTTGATAATATTTTAACAGTGTTAATTATATTCTCGTGTGGTACAAATCTATTCTCTGGTCTATTAGAAGTATGGTATTTATATTTACATTGGGCTAGTAGATATATTTATGCATATTCGAAAGTGAGAACTGATGAACAAAAACCGACAGTGTTAACGAATGATACCACCACATGAATCCAAAGATCGTCTCATTATTATTACCGTTATTATTATTATTATTATTTAAAAAAGTTTAAATAATTTATTGTACGTATGTTTTCTCCATTTTTTTTTGTGTATGTATGTAAGTTTTGAATGTAAAAAACCTTCTCTAAATATATAATTTTACCAATTATAAATTACCAGTTGATTTAAGAATTTAAATGGGATAATTTACAAAAATCTTGTAATTTTGTAAAATTATTATTAAAATAAAAATTATTAAAATCTATCTATATGTTTATACAATTAAAACTCCTTAATATTGTAAAATAATTAAAAAAAAAAAATAATCACAAGTCTTCCTAATTCTAAAAAAATTAGATAATAATAAAAAATGGCATCTTTTCAAAATCATATACCTTTTACGGATCGATAAAACAAAAACAAGATTTCAAAACTGGCAAGAGAGCCGATGTTATCTAAAATTTCAGGAACTGCAAATATCAACCTTCAATAAAACAATCATTATTAAAATTATAAATTAAAAACCTCTATAAACCAACAAGATAACTGATTAAAAAAAATTATTGTTAAACTAATACTGAGAATAAAATTGTTTAAAATTGGAATATCGGCGGGAAAACTGATAAGATTTTAAGTAGATCTGACAATGAAACAAGTAAGTCAATTGCACTATTGAATTGCTGTGTTGTGTTGTGTGTGTTTGCGAAAAAAAAAATCATTTGGTAACTATCACGAAATCAGTCGTTTTCTTTTTTAATTTCCTAACAAATTTACGTGCATCGCTGGTGTTTGTAAACTTTCTTGATAACGTGCCTTCAACATTGCCGCTAACCAATTTGCTCTCATTACAGCATCATTAAATACTAGAACATTACCGAAATACAATGCCGTTTTTGTACGTTTCGGTGGTGTTTTCGTTTCAATAAATGTGACCGTCCAACGTGATTGTGGATTACGTTTCGTTTCATGGCCCAAATACCAAACAATATCTTCAATATTCCAACAATGCAATTTTACTTCACACTAAAAATTATTTATTTATTATACCTATATTGTACGGTATAGCGGTATATCCAGGAAAAACTGAGGTCTTGAGGAGAGTACGTGAGCAAAAGAAATAGCCGATATTAGCAGTTTCTGATCCATGAATCGAAGCGCCGATTCTCTTCCTTTAAATATTATGTTATCAGTTGAATTCAAACGCAACTCTTCATCTTTATCTTTATCTTCATCTTCTTCTTCCTCTTTATGGATATCCATAAGAAAATTTCAATTCAAGCGTCTTCACTCTTTGAGGATTTGCTTGCTCCGCCCAGCAGGCGTAGCAGGACATTTAAATCATATATCTATCCTTGTTCCTATCGCAAATTTATATCCCTGTCCTTTACTATGTGAACTTATCTACTATTGGTCGAGTTTGTCAGCTGTAAATGAGCGAGTGGAAGCTGAAGATAAAGATAAAGATGTAGAGTTTCGTTTGAATCCAACTGTATGAACAACAGTGGGACAATATATTAGCAGCTTCATTATCGTACAAATGGTAGGAAAGGAATCGACGTGTATTAGAGATTGCGAATGCCTGTAATTTCTTTTGTTCTCGTGCTCCGCAAGACCACACTGTCTTCTGAATATACCCGTATACACTAAGACGAACGATAACGCTAAATCTTATTAAAGATAGAAGGTAAATTGCGCAGATCACTTGTTTTACACTGTGCACAGTCGTATTGTTTTTTTCCAACAAGATTTAGCGTCTATCTTATCGTTAGCGGAAACACGCTAATAATTTGAATAATTACCGTTCGGTCTTTATAGCACGTTAACTTGGCTTGAGAAAATTCAAGCATAAAATGTTTAAAACTTCTCGTCTTATTATCGGCAAATTTTAATTCATTCGATACAACAGGTGGTTGTTTGTCTTGTATGAAATCTAAATATTTCGTTATATGTGTTAATATTAAATGGTTATCTTTACGATCTGTTTCATCCCAATAGCCCCATTGTAGAACAATATTTAACACCTAAAACATTAATTAAGTAATTAATTAATTGAAATATTTTAAAATACAAACTTTTTCTGTATGATGGATAGGTCGTGTTAATTGATCATTCAGAACCACCTCTTCTAGAATTAATTCATGCACTGGTAGCTTAACTTTAGTACTTAATTCAACACAAATTTCAAATGCTGACTTATTTGGACCGACCTAGAAATAAAATTCGGGTATTTTTACCACACGCATTCGCTTATCTCTTTCCAACAGGATCTAGCGTTAAGCGTAATCTCTATATTTATTATTACAGAAATACTTACAGCAACATTAAATGTAGCACCTTCTTTATTTTTATAATAAATCCAAACTCTTAAATCACCAGCTTTACGATTATTATTTATAGCATTTTGTGGTGATTTTGTGTAACGTTCTAAGATTTGTAACATTAATTTCTCTTGTTCAATTTCACTAGGATCTTCAGGGAATATATCTTTATACATATCGATCAATTGTCCAACAACAGCGACGTCTTGTTGATGGCCTTTATTGGTGACACCTCCCTTATCCTACAATTATATTTAAGTAATGAAATAAATGATAACAGGAACTTTATCAAATATTATACTTCATAATGCATTAGTGTTGGACCCCAAATTGCTGCCAAATTCTCCAAAGTCATACGATTTTTCAAACTTTGCGATGCAATAAAATGCAAATGACCCAAAAGTTTCTTTGCCGTTTTCAATGATACTGGTGGTAGATTATCTAGAGCAGCTTTATACATCCTGATACGTTCATTTTTATCTTTCACCACTAGAATTTCATAAGAATAACAAACATCAAGGGATGATGGTACACTTTGAGACGTGCTATACTTACATGAAACTTGATAAAAGTATTGACGTTGTTTACTCGACAATAACGCTTCAGGTAAATCTCGGAAGAAACGTTTTAATGCTGCAGCTACATCATGTTCTGTATATTTATCGGTTAATTGTACAGCCCATGCATCTTTACGGAATTTCGTTAATATTTCCGAAATTACAGTATTCGATCCAGATTTACGGTAAATACCTTCCGTCATACTACCATGTGCATAAATAAAATTAATACATTTCTCAACAATAACAGGTATATCGTTTTTGGTTAGTTGTTGTTGATCTAAATTGGCACCGTTATTGTGGGCTGCTAACTTAACGATATGACACCAAACCTGGGAAATTTAAACACAAATTACACAAATTGTATAAATAATTACGTTACGGTGAATGGTAGCGCTAATTCCTATTAGAAAAGAAAGAAAAAACTGTGCAAATTGTTGTACCTCAGCGTACGTACTGCGAAAAAGTAAACTTACTTTCGTTTCTCGAGAAGTCCACATTCTTAAATATAACGTAACATTCGTACTATCAACAACCATATTTGGTCCCTTATCATTTGTTTTCGGATTATTATCACCATCTTGATAGATTTGTAATACAATACAACGTACTTTACGTAAATCCATCAATTTAACTTGATTATTATCAACGGTATAATATAAATTTCGATGACTTAATATAATCCATGAACCAATCCATTTACTACTAACACCTTCACGTAAATATGCCCAACCCATTCGTGTATAATCTGTTGTTATTTTCGTACCGAAACGTTTCGTTAAACATTCAGCCATACATTGCATCCATATACGACGTTCTGATATATCACGTGTACCATAGATATGACCACCACGACTTTTACCAGTTGTATTCAATTCGAAACAATGAAGATCCTCATTATCGTATCTGTAACAAACAAACACGTCAAGTATTCATTTTATTAGTCCGAAAATCAAACAAAAGAGACACGAAGAAGGAATCCATACCTTAGGACCTCTGTACACGACGCCCGGACCGACCAACCCAAACATCCCGACCCGTCTAGGAAAAAATTAAAAGCACACGGAGACCGGGTCGCGACGTTCGGGTCGGTCGGTTCGTGCGTCGTATACGGAGGTCCTTAGGGTGCAGATAGACGGACAGATTTTTCTCTCCTAACTCTCGCTCTGAAAATAGAGAGGAAAGTACATTTTATCTCGTTTTTAACACAAGAAGGAGAGAAATGTCTCTCCGTCTATCTGCACCCTCAGAGAAGTATTTGAAATATGGTAATACCATTCCAAAAGTGCTTTTCTGAACGTTTTCAAAAGAGCTCCCTCTCTTTCTATCCTACTTGTAGAAGGAGAGAGAGAAAAGAGAAGTTAGAAGAGAAAAATCTTCCCGTGTCATCGTATTCCAACTTACTCTCCTCTTAAAAAAGAAAGAGTCTCTTTCCTGTTTGTAGAAAAAAGGGACAAGAGAAACAACAGGGCCGGACTGGCTTACCTTGGCCCCGGGGAAATTTAGAAGAAAAGGAGACATCTCTTCAGCTGCTGATAAAAAAATACCTTAAAAGATTATCGATGACTCCCTAAACGCTATTTGGCCCCCAAAGACTGTTTGGCACCGGGGGAAATCTCCTCATATCTCCCCTGTCCAGTCCGGCCCTGAGCAACAAGATACATTTGCCTATTTATTTTTAGGAAAAAGATGGGAGGTGCGCCCGAATATCACAAATGGACGAATGAGAAAATTTAGCGAATCCTGAAGGGTTAAAAAGTAGGTTGACAGAATAAAACAAATAATTAATATCCACGAGACCAGATGGAGAATTGAACATTTTTGAATAAAATAGTAGAACTTCTTTACGCAATTTTGAAGAATAAAAATTCTAATATTGATAAAATGATAATTATGAAATTTCGTCATCTGTTTTCCTAATAAAGGACAAAACGAAAAAATTGCGACTTTTTTGTCTGTTGCCAAAAAAAAGGAAGGAAGTGATAATGTCATTAATAACACCGAGTCACTGCTATGTAACAATTATTTCTAATTTTTTCTAGTATGAATAGAATCCATTCATTTATTTATTAATGGAACATATGTTGTATTCATTCATTCACTCTTTTTTTTTCTTTAAACATCATCAAAACAAAGCTATCGTCAATTATTTAATAAATGGTACTGTTTTGACTCACCATCATTGCTGATATTCGTGTATTTATACATCTGGATTTTAACAACAACAATAACAACAATAGAAAAAAAAACCACATGCAACTTGTTATAAAAAACTTTGTTTCTATATTATATGTATAGAGATGAGTAAGTGAGAGAAGGAGAGATTATTTGTTCTAGCAATAATTAGGATGTATTTGTCAAACTGATATAAAATACAATCAAGATATTTTTACGAGTCAAATCTTTGTTGTTGACATGTTCGGTAGAGATTTCAATAATGGTTCGGTTTCGGTCAGCAGTGACAGCATCAGCATTACAGAGCACAACCGAAACCGATCCGTAGTAAATCTATTTTATCCAATTTCTTGGTCATATTTTATTGAGTAGATACTCAATTATTGACATTTTATGGCTATATTCATAGATTACGAAAAGTAGATAGTGATGTTGTGTTAACTATTTAAAGAATACAGACAAATAGATAACAGAAAATGTATCTGTGTGTGATAAAAATGGCCCTCACGACAATAGTTGTTAATTGACTACTATGGTGGGTCAATGAATTCGTTGGAAAAGTTTTTGGCGAATCAATGAACCTAAACAAACATAAACATCAACAACAACAATAAGCCCAAATAAGTTTTAACTAAAAAATTAGCTATAAAATAACTATTTACCACAGAAATTATCGTTCCCACTTCAACTTGTATTATTATCTAATAAAAATCCTTGAATGATTAATCAAAACCATAATTATATACAAAAAAGATGAAATATAAACTTTGATAGTAGACGCAAGTGTTTGTGTGGAAATGAATCATTATTTTCGTTTGATAATTGCATCAAAAATAATAATAATAATAATAAATAATAATAATTAATCATTTAATACTTACTTGTATTTAAATTTTGGGTCTTGTAAAATCTGTATACTAAGTATTGTATCAGCTGGGAAATGTTCTCGAATTGTATCTTCACTATTATCAGTATAACAAATCAGATTGGAATTCTCTAAAACACACCATCTACCACTATATTCACCGAATAGATCTTCAACTGGCCCACCTTGTACTTTATATAACATGCCCTTTTTATATACAAAGTTTTTAATTTCCAATTCCGGCCTTTGAACAACTGCATCTTTATTTTTATTATTACTATTATTATTATTATTATTATTACTACCACTACTACTGCCACCACCAGCAGCACTACGTACAACATCCGGTGCTTTCTCTAATACCCCTTTAAACTGTTTTAACCAACTTAATTTCCTTGGTTCTTGACTGGGATTTGGTCTTATTGAATCACTGATATTGAACCAATTTGATTTAGTATTACGTTCTTTAGATATTGATGATTGGGGTTGAGGTGGTTGTTGTTGTTGTTGTTGTTGGGGTTGTTCTTCTTCAGGCAATGAATCAAAACGAACTGGTGGCGGTGGTGGTGGTGGTGTTAAGAAATCATCCGGTTCAGAGTCATTCGATATACTCCAATCATCTAATGTATTATTTATTGATGAATTACCATACAGATCACCTTGAAGGAATTCTTCCAACATTCGTAGATCATGGGAAGAGGAAGTAGGATTTGCGAAATTTTCTGTAAAACAAAAATAGAAAAAAAACATCATCATCATTATCATTGTTTATCTGTACGCAGTTACTGTTAATCTCCTGGGACAGTTTCTTCTTTTTGCTCACACGGTATATAGAGAAACGGCGCATTAAATATAATTTAGAAAGATCAACAAACTAAATAATAGCAAGATAATCATTTCATCATCTATTTATTTTGAACACTTTTTCTTTTTTTTTTAATATTAAATTTTAATAATGTTGATATTTACAAAAGACAGATAAAATTGCAACTAGTCTCTTATGTAAAGAAATAAAACACTATGCAGTTACTACTAACAATGAAGATATTGTTGTAATGTTGTTAATAATTATGAAATATAAACATATTAATATTGATAAAATTTGAAAAATCTATGTCTCATATACAAAGAAACGTATTCTTTGCACTCCCAGAATGAATCTACTTAATTATATTGTTATTTACAAATCCGGCAAGATTTTATTCACAAGGAATTTCCGTTTGTTGGCATCTGTTGTAAATGAAGAAGATATGATTATAATTTCATAAAATGAGAATTTTTTCTCGGAAGTGAATAAATTGATTCCATTTTACTAAATATCCCAATTACGATAACAACTGTTGTTGATTTTATTGGAACAATATCAAAAAAATGCATAATTTTACAGTAGAACTCGGTTGAACCGACCTCGGCCCGCATGACAAATCCAACACAATCCCAACCAATTTATTTTATCACACTAAAGCCCAGTTATAGCGACACTCACCTATAACGTCACTATTGTATCGTTATAACCGAGTTCAACTCTACTTCTATTCTCTATTGATGACTTTAATGATTTTTATATTTCATAGAATCGACTATGAATTTTTAATCGAAGAACTACACGAATAAAAGAATCGACTTGTACCCGATTTTTCCGCTAAATCGAAGGGAGTGTTCATAGGCGTTAGCCCAGTAGAGCATTTCTTAAAACTGACGGCCACCTCAAAGTCTGTGGTTTGTTACGTTTTATGTCAAATTTCTGGCATTTCACGATGAACACGACTTGAAATCTTGACGTTGAGGAAGCGTTCAGGGGCGCCTCAAGACTCGAAGAACGACTATGGACTATGGAATCTTTACTCAAAACTCCAATCAAACTGATGTTTTGTCGAGCCCTGCTTACAGTACTGCCAAGATAAACATCATGAACAGGGTCGGCTCGAAGCATTAAGCAATGGCATAGGGACACTTGAAGTCAAGGGTGTAAATCTCGATCAACTTAAAAGTCGGTTATAACGACATCTCATATAATAATTTGTTTATCACGACATAACTAACACCTAAAAACCTGGATATAACGACACTCGCCTATAACGTCACTATTGTGTTGTTATAAGCGAGTTCAACTTTATACTTCTGTTGCTAACTTTAATAGTATTCAAGTTGCTAGGATGATAATTAGGGCTGCACAATTTATGGGGTTTTATAGAATCGACTATGAATTTGCTTTGCAATTGCGATTTTCAATCGAAGAACTACACGAATAAAAGAATCGGCTATAAATCGATTTAGAAAATAATCGATGTGTAACCGATTTTTCCTCCAAATCGATGGTCGACCTCAAGGTCTGGGTGTTTGTTAAGTTTTATGTCAAATTTCTGACATTTCACGACAAAGACGCCTTAAAACGACTCTGCACAGACACAGGTCCGGCTCGGAGCACTAAGCCTACTATGCAGTTGTAGGTGTAGGGGCATTTCAAGGCAAGGATGCCAAACTCGATTAACTTAAAAGTCGGTTATAACGACATCTCATATTATAATAACTTGTTTATCACAACATAACTAACTCTGCCCGAACTGTACCCACTTCATTCATTCAAAAATCTGGATATAACGACATTCGAATATAACGTCATTGTTTTCCAAGCTCCTTGACTCTCGCTATAGACGAATTTAGACATATCTGAAAAAATTGTGGCACGAAACTCTTGGGATGATCTTATGTGTATGTAAGGAACAATGGTGTCTGCTTAGGGGTGCCAAGAAAGTTCCTGTATGGGGGCGCCGATATATCTATAGCCGACCCAGATCAGACACGACTACTGTTTTTTTTTGTTCGCACTATATTTAGGTGACATTATAAATTCAAAGACAAAAATTAACAATAACTCACCTTGAGAACTGGGTGTATTCTTTAATGGATCAAATTGCAAGATAACACTCTGACTAGGACGATTTCTATTCTTTCCATTATTTATATTTTCACCAATAATACAATGATTCTCATATAACGAATTTCTAATATCAATTGATGATATCGTTGAATTATTATCAATATTATCATGGGTTTTATCATCATTATCATCAAGACTACTACTATTAGTGGTGGTAGTACCATCAATACCACCACAACTACTACTACTGCCACCACCACCACCGCCACTACCACTACCACCAACATCAATATCATTATAGACATGTTCATCAGTTTTCGTGACTGTATCGTAGAATTTCCATGAACCTGATCTAGATAAATTTAAATTTCTATAACTCTCTGTATCACTATTACCATAAATCGGGAATATGCTTTCATAATTTTCCGGCTTGGAAATATTCTGTTCTGAGTTACTGGTAGTACTGCCACTGGCTAATGATGATGGTGCATCATAAATACCATCATCCAATGGTAATGGTGGTGGTGGATGATTTGGTGGTGGTGAACTAATAAAATCATCCGATGAACTTGAATAACGATATTCATTATTATCATTACCATCATCAACATCAACATCATTCCCATAATCACTGTTATCTGTATCATTATTAATATTATTATAAATGCATTGATTACGTGAAATTGGTGATTGGAAACTAATTGAATTAAATAAATCAAATGTATTCTGATTATTATCATCAATATTATCATTTACTGATTTCCGATTGCTACCATCATTATCATCATCATCATGATGGAATGAATTGAATCGTTTTGTTATTCTACGTACACTCTGTCTAGTACCTTCAATGACAGCTTTTTTCTTATCTTGTACCATTTCACCAATATCTTCAGCGATTTGTTTAGATGCATGACTTAATGAACGGACACGTCTAGAGAATGTATTTGTTGGTTGTGATTCATCTATTCTTTGTATTGTTGCTGGTGGTTTCTTGACTGATCTCCTCGGTGTTGGTATGGGTTTTTTCGTTTCACTACCAACAACAACAGTACCAGTGGCCGTAATTGAAGAACGTGGTGCTGGTACTGGAGTCTCCATTATCATCAATACAAATCAATCAATCAATCAATTATGGCACATGTTTCAAACCAATCCTTGAATTTCAATTAATTACTAGGTAGTGATTTGAGAATTTTTTTAAATAACAAAGAAAAATTACCTGTTGCATCCACCTGTATCTGTTTCTGATAACACAGAGTT
>JAZBHA010000219.1:44192-90220 GCA_037464855.1 Iselma pallidipennis | reverse complement strand
TCTATCTTTGTTCAACATATATATAAAATAAAATAGTATTATACCTGATCTCGTTTAGGGTTGCCTTTTGTCGTCGTCGTCGTATCTAAATTGGTGGTCGTGGTTTTATTATTCTTATCGGGGGCTTTTGGGGGTGCATCGTTGTCTGGTGATGGGGCCATTTTCGTGTCCAGCACTAGTGGTCTTCAATAAGGGGGGGTGGTGGTGGTAATAAAGGGGATCACGATACGTTTCTATTTCAACCAACACAGAATGTGTGATTGTGGTAGTAGGAGTTGTATATCACATATACACTCACACAAACACAAATGCAACGCACACTAGGATTGTAAGAAAAAAATCAAATGTTTTTGTTTTTTTTTTTGTTTTTCGTCCAATAATGTGACACCACACACTTATTATTATTATTGTACACCCCACGCAATAATAAAATGACACAATTGTTGATTTATTGAATTAAAATGATGATTGTATTTATGGTGACACCACAAAACTGTTATTATTAAATAATAAAGTCTTGGGGTGATCCATTTTAAAAATCCACATTTTCATCGACGGCCATTACAACACATTTCACTAACACACACACACGCGCACACACATACAGGACAAATGACAACTAGCGACGTCACGTGATTGGGGTACTAACATAACTACAAAAAAATGAGGGAAATTTGAAATTTTCCAACAAAATTACACAGAAAAACCATACATTTTCAATACTCAAGTTCAGGATAGTACTTAAATGATTGAATTGATCCAGTAATTAGTAATTATTTTGAGTTGAATTGATTTTAAACGATTCTGGTAATTGTTGGTTAGGGGAATTTTTTCAGTTGGTAATAGCCAAATGGAAATTACCCAAATTTGCCGAATTGTTCTAAAATAACTTGAATAACATGTCATAAAATTATAAAATAAACAATTTTCTAAATCATTGTCAATAAAAATGATTTTTTTATTATTAGTGATTTTATGTAAATTGATTTTTTTTGAAAATCTAGGGAGAAATGACCTTGATATGGATGTGTCTAAAATTGCAACCAACCACAGTCTAACGATCAGACGATGACTGGATGCAATCTACCGGGGATGTTAGATAAGTTTTCAAAAATAATACTAGAAAACTATACAATTAATTAATTTATTTATTTAAACTATACTTAATATAACAAGAGTAACAATAACAAAAATACAATTTATTAGAGAAAATCACATTAATCAACTAAACAATTTTTTTTCCTATAAATGCGTTACGAATTCATTAATATCCCAATCTGGATTACCGATTTCTTTCATTGAATGTTCAATAAATTCAACATTACCTTCATCATCAACTAATACCACCGAATGTGCCCTAAAAGTTGTTGTTTCAGTATTATTACGGGGAGAGTTTTCTTATAGTTACGATAAATCGTACGATAAACAGACAAAAACACTGTTAATTGTAACGTTAAATCTCACGTTATAATTAACGTTAACGTATAATTGATTTCATTAATCGAATATACATACCTAGTGCCATGAACACTATCGATTTCAACGAAAATCGATGAAGCTTCTTTATATTTATTCGGTACATGTTTCTCTAATTGTGGATCCGGTAAATGTCTAAAAAATACAGCAATTTAGAGGGGAAAAATCAAATTTACCCTTAAAATAGTTACGGTTCTCTAGATTTTAATAGTTCTTGAATTAATCGTGTTTTTAATTCTTGATGATTTTTCGATGTTTTTATAATTTTTTCAAATAATTCAGTACCATTTCGAACTTTTGTTAATGGATTATTTGGTGAACTATTACCAAAACCCAAAAATTGTTCTTCATTCTTATTATTATTATATTCAATTGTATCATCTGGTGAATTACTATAATAACATGTTTTTATCACATTATCAATTAATTGTATCATAATAAAATTATATGCATTATAATTATTCCGTTTTAATTCATCTATATATTGTCTAGGATCGGTACCATTCTTTAAATAATTATAAACAATTGGTCCACGACCATTATCGGATGGTATTGCTAGAGTTTCACGTGGTGCATTCAATAATGCAGCAAAATGCAATTGATTCGAATGAGTTGATATACCTAACCACATACCACCCTCACGGCCCAGTTGCATATCTCTACCTGTAAAGAAAAACCCAAAAATTCAATGAGAAACTCAAAAAAATATACACAAATTCTAACCTCCAATGATGTTGGTTTTCTGGCATTTAAATGCCGGTTTCGATGGTCGTCGATAATCTTCATCACGATTCGATGCAATTATCAAACGATAACCACCTTTTTGGGGTTTTGGATTTGTATAAGCGAACAATATGCACATAATCTTGGAAATGCAACTAAAATATGAAAACACATTTAAATATAATCAGTTTAACGGGGCGGACAAAAAAAATTACCTTCAAGATTAAATGATAATTATATCTGGGGGCATTGTCACGTCAAGTTCATTAATACCCACGTTTTTTTTTTTTTTAATTAAATCTTTAAATAAAAATCTGGGCCAATGTTCAAGGTTATGTGATGTGTTCCACTCACTCGCCGATGACATAACCTCGAAATCCATCAAGGTCATTTTTTCTTAACTATAAACAAAACACTATCAGTTCATTATGGAACTCTTTCAATTGTTTTTGAGTTATTATTTCAATTTAATCATAACGAGTTAATTATCAGTTTCCTAGTTGGTTTAAATTGGAATTTATAGGAAAAATTCATTATTATTATGGAAAATATATCAGAATCTATTCCAACCAATGGTAAGTTTATGTGTTTTATTCAAATTTTTGTTTTTGTGCATGTCTTGTTGATAATCTGTTTAATTAACTGATAAGATTTATAATAGGCGATAAATTTGTTGATAAGAGGAATTAGTTAATCGGATAATATGCAAATATTTGTCAATTTAGAGTAATTTTTGTAATTTCTTTCGTAAAAAAAGGGTTATAATCAAGCAACACGTTATACAGTGTCGTGTAATATTGGTTGCATATTTAACGTAATTAGATTAATGAATGTACCGGATGTCCAATCTAACAATAAGATGGGGAAAAATAGAAAAATTAAGTTTTTAGAAAACTTGGTTGCATGTTTACCGGCATTACATCAATGAATATATCGGGTGTCCAATTTAGGTTGTGGAAAATAGAAAATTTAAGTTTTTAAGGCAACATTTTGATAATTGGAGTCAAGTTAGCTAAATTATTGGGCTTTTTTTGTAATAGATGATAAATGTTGATAAGAGGAATTAGTTAATCGGACAGTATGCAAATATTTGTTAATTTTAAACAATTTTTGTAATTTCTTCCGTAAAAAAAGGGTTATAATCAAGCAACACGTTATACAGTGTCGTGTAATATTGGTTGCATATTTAGCGCCATTAGATTAATGATAATATCGGGTGTCCGATGTAACATGGGAAAAATAGAAAATTTAAGTTTTTAAGGCAAAATTTTGATAATTGGAGTCAAGTCAGCTCAATTATTGGGCATTTTTTTGTAATAGATGATAAATGTTGATAAGAGGAAGTAGTTAATAGGACAATTTGTTAATTTTAAACAGTTTTTGTAATTTCTCTCGTAAAAAAAGGTTATAATCCAGCAACACGTTATACAGTGTCGTGTAATATTGGTTGCGTATCAACCAGCGTTAGATTAACGAATATACTGGGTGTCCAATCTAAGATGGGAAAAATAGAAAATTCAAGTTTTTAAGGCAACATTTTGATAATTGGAGTCAAGTCAGCTGAATTATTGGGCATTTTTTTGTAATAGATGATAAATGTTGATAAGAGGAATTAGTTAATCGGACAATATGCAAATATTTGTTAATTTTAAACAATTGTTGTAATTTTGCTCGTAAAAAAAGGTCATAATCAAGCAACACGTTATAAAGTATCGTGTAATATTGGTTGCATATCCACCGGAATTACATTAATAAATATACCGGGTGTCCATCGAAAATTTAAGTTTTTAATGCAAAATTTTGGATTATTTTTGCATATTTGAGTGATTAAAT
This sequence comes from Iselma pallidipennis, assembly GCA_037464855.1. Taxonomy (NCBI): domain Eukaryota; kingdom Metazoa; phylum Arthropoda; class Insecta; order Coleoptera; family Meloidae; genus Iselma; species Iselma pallidipennis. The sequence continues at coordinate 86,188 of JAZBHA010000219.1, read as the reverse complement.
CATGTTCATCAATATGTTTTTTTTCAATTTGTTGTTGTATCCAGGACCGGCTCAACTTTGATGCCCCACATGTCTGACCCCTGTCTATCTCTTTTTTTTTCATTATAAATTTCCATTAATTAATTTATTTATATCCATTATTATTTCCACTTACTCTATAATGATAAGAAATATAATTGAGGTCATTTTTGTAGTTTTATTCCATAAAGAAAGTGGTGACAACACGACGGAAATACAAAAAATAACAAAAAAATCGGTCAATTACAACATACTTTTATTACAAAGAATCATCTCTCTCACCGTTTCTCTATGATGATAAAAGCACTCTTATCTTTCTATAACAATCCCAAGTATACCCTGCTTTTTGTTATCATTTCTCAAAAAATAATTCTAATATTAATCAATAAAAATGCGTTATATTGTTTGTACTTGGAAAAGCGATATTCTGTGATAATAGAATCGATTTTATCGAAATTAGTCAGTCAGTTAGAGTGTGTGTGGAAAATTCAACAAATATGCGACAAAAATTGCTACTAAAACCAGGTAGAAATTCAAAAATTTTCTTGGCGTTACTTCCGACTATTTTTTAATTAATTAACCAATTAATTAATTATAATTAATTGAATAAATTAATTATAGGCCAACCGGAGAAATTACACATACAATTATCACATTTTAAACAGAAATTCAATTGGGACTGTGGTATATCGTGTGTTCTAATGGTATTACCACGAAAATATCGCCAACATTTATTGAGGAATTTTTCAAGAATCTGTAAAGATGAAGGCTTCTACGGAAGGTTTGTTTTCCGCTCCTTATTTATTACTATTAGCCGTTTTTTGGCGACACAGCGGGTTCAAACCTGACCTGACCTGAAACGTCAAAAAACGCCAATTTGATTATTTTTTAAATTATTTTGGGTACATTTTCCAGCACATGGACAATTGATTTGTGTTATTTATTGAAACGTTACAATATCAAACATGTCTATTATACGATTACTTTAGGGGTCCATCCTGGATATAAAGGCAACAGTTTCTATCATCACATACTAACCAAAGTAATACTAGCCCCGCGTTAGATTTTTCACATAAAAAATGATGTTTTTTCAGGATGAATCTCGAATTAATTCCCGATTCCAACAAGCTCAAATAAATGGTATTCGTATTGAACGTGCCTCAATATCATTTCGTCAAATTTTAGACCATCTAATCAATGGTCCTGTTATTATATTAATAAATGCACGTCTATTAAATTGTGATATATGTAAATTAAATAAAATATCAACGGAATTACGAAAATGTATACCATGGCCTATACCATATCAAGGACATTATATTGTTCTATGTGGTTATGAATTAAATAATAGAAAGATTTATTATCGAAATCCATCGTTTTCAGAACGTAAGTATTTAGAGTGGCTATGGTACGTCGTGTCACGTAACTCGTTACTTGCTACAACTAAACGTCAAAGTTGCCATAGCAACAACTACCGCTCTCTCTCTCTCTCGACATCTGTCACTTTTGTATCGCTTGTAGCAACTACAAGTTACGACATACGTTCTATAGTGTTTTCCCGCCAATTTTCATTAAATTTGTCTGATTATTATAGGAGTTTGTGTAATGTCAGTGGAAATATTGGAAGAAGCTAGGAAAAGTTATGGAACCGATGAGGATGTTATCTTAATCTATACATGACATTATCTAAAACTAGAAATTTATTTATTTCTCTCTTCTTTTCTATATCTCTCTCTCTGTTTGTTTGACAAAATAATACATATTTGTTGGTTATTCCTTTTTTTTTAATAATAATTATAAATATAAATTAAAATTCTTGTGTCAACTGTTCTTAATAATTAATTAATCAATTAATTAATTCTTATCTAATTGATTTATAATCAAAAATTGCATCAATTCCAACATTATTTTTTTTTTGGTTTTTCCCCGATTTTTTTGGTTTTTTCTTAATATATCATATCAAAAAAAAAAAAAGAAAACATTTAAAACTTCATCATTTGGTAACAAAGGCACAAAATTCAAGGTTTCTTTTTGGTACAAAAAGAACCACTTCTCTACAATAATAATATATAAAGATATATTAAATATACAGGGTGTTTCAGAAACTTGGTTTTTCTGTATTAATGTGAAAATTTGAGACGCCATCTCGTGATTATCCATGAGAAACTTTTTAAATATGCATTCCGACAAACTTCTCATGGAAGCTCACCAGATGGTGTCTAAAATTTTCAATATGGGGGGACCAGGTTCCAGAGTCACTCTGTATAAAGGTATATATATAATTTATATATAGATTTATAAAAATATTTTGAAAATTAGCTGAATACGTCCCTGATCTTTTCACTCTATATAAATTCATAATATATATTTTTTTTTCACTTATTTTGTTAAGAAAATAGAATTAAAAATCAAAATGGCAATTAAAACTAAAACTAAAACTAAAACAAACAAACAAACGAAAAAAACAAACAAAGAACTCTACAATTTTGAAAAAAAACCTAGAAAATTGTAAAGAAAAAAATTAAAATTAAATCTTACGATTCCGTCGATTCCGGACCGCTGTTGATGGTTCATTTCGTTTTAGTATTGTTGGTTTTTTCATTTTTGCACCTGCAAAAAATCCAATTAAATTAATCCCAATTAAGCCACCCCCTACATATACACACATTGATGCCCTGCATCAACTCCAATGTTTCACACTACATCGTGTGTTACGAACGCATTTGAAACATCCAAAAATGACTCAATTTTGAGAAATTTGGCAAAACGTCCGTATCATTTTTCCACAATAACTCGCTTTAAAATGACTCAAATCGAAAAATGTTTACACCAATTAAGAGAGCAAATAAAACTGCACTGCCAATACCCTATCACGTTTCGTAATACCTACTAGTTTTTTGAAAATTTTCATTTGAAAAGTTCAAAAATTACATTATAGGCAACCCACTTTACAAAGCTCCGTTCCGAGAGATGAATTACTGGTTGCATAAAAAACACGTTTCATAAAACATTGGAGTCGCTGCATGTTTCAACGTGTATGGGACCCTTTAATTGTATATAATTACTTTTTCTTGTAATTTTTATCGTTTTCTTTGTACTGTTGCTCTGTTGTTGATTCTTTCTATTTCTAGTTACCATTCTACGTACCGGTTGTACTCTCTTTTTCAATTCTAATCGTTTGGTTTTGATTAATTGTTGTGCAATATCTAATTGATGTTTATTTGATTTCTGTACAATTTTCTCAATTCTACTACTCTTCCTCAATTGTACATTATTTTCATTATTATTATTATCATTATTTATTACACTATTATCATTATTATTATTAAGACCACAATCACATGATTTTCTTTTATTACCACGTCCAGTTTCTGTGATTATTGTACGTTTTGTATTGCTACGTAGATTATGTTGTTTATTATTTTTATCAATTGTTGTTTCATTGATATTTTCATCATCATTTTCATTAAAATCCATTGAACTTGATGATATTTCATTGATTTGTATTGAACTATCTTTACTACAGTTATTATTATTATTATTATTTTCTTTATTTTTGATATCTCTTGGATCAAAACTGGTACTATCACGTGGTTTTGTTGTAAAATTATGTTCTTTTAATGGTAAATTTGTTGTATTTTCTAGACTAGACGTCACTGATATTGCTTCAGCTTCATTTTGGTGTTGTTGTTGTTGTTGTTGGTCCGGTTCTAAATTATCACCAATTGTTGATATTGTTGTTGGTTGTGGTGGTGGTGTTGTTTCTTCACTTATTGTTGTTGTTGTTGTTGTTGTATCTTTCTGGGTGTCTTCAAATCGGGTAACAATCTTCAAACCACTATCCGGATACGATAATTTCTTACGATCTTTTAAAACTTGTGCTCGTGGTGGTCCTGGTGGATCCAACATTAATGTTACCACTGATGTATTATCAGCACGCATACGTGTATTATGCCAACGTTCCAAAGCTTTTTCAACTAATAATTTCGATGGATTCAACCATGTTTTATTAATTGTTGTATCACTTAATGCTGCCAATTCATTATGTTTTTCAGCTTGTTGTACAATATGTACAGCCATTTGTGGTGTTAACATATTAAATAAACCATCTGTACCAAATATTAAACAACGATGTTGTATGGTATCGATTTTAATCACAGAACAATCTGGATCTGGTGATACGATGAATTGATTGATTTGTGAATTATATGACCATAGATCACCTAAACTACGTGCAACAGCTAGAAATGGTATTTCATCGATGGGTGTTGAACGACGAACGGGGCCTTGATGACCCATTTTCGGTCGATTCCATACCACACGAGGTACACCTAGAAAAGTTATCAAAATAGCAACACAAATCTCCACCCAAATTCGTGGAAAACTTACCAGATTTTGCGACAACTTTCCCGCCACACTGGCTAATCCGTATCATCTCTTCAACATTCTCCGGTTTATGGTCAGTGGTTAATGGTCGGGCTTTCCATTCAGATGAACCGTGTTCCTGATAACCTGCAATTTGTTTTGTTAAAAATGATAATAATAAAGATTTGGTAATGATTGATGGAACCTAACCTAAGATTATGGCAGAATCCCCAACATGTCCAATATAGATTTTGCCGCGTCGTATAAATGCAACACTAGCTGTGGTACCAGCAGTACTCGGTAATCCGGATGCTGTTCGTGGCCATTTTTCTAAATTAAACAGATAAATTGATGAAAAATCAACGACAACAATACGATGACATAACCGCACTTTTTTGTGTGCAAGGTTAATTAATTAATCAATTATTACTAATAAATCTATACCTTGTTCTTTCCACATAGCATAATGTGTAGCTATATAACCATCTTTTATTGCTCGTAATACATCTTCATCATTATCTGACCAAAATGTTTTATGTTTGATGATTGTTTCCATTAAATGTTCTTTAGCAAATGCAGCTGCTTCTGATCCACCATGACCATCATAAATACCAAAAAAAGCATATTCTAAATCACGTTCATCTTCAGTTTGTTGATATGCAACACTGAAAAAGTCTTCCATATATTTACGACCACCTTGACGACAATGGCCAGTTACACGTAAATTTACACCAATTGATGCTGGCATTTTATCCAGTTTTTACTTAAAATCAATTCGAAATTATTGAAATTCACTAAAATTAAGACACATTTGTTTGTTTGGTTTTTTCCCCGTTGTTTTTCAAATTTGAAAAATCTCCATCTAGAGACTTTTTCTTTATTAGATTTGTTTGTTTGTATGCGCGTTTTTTTTGTGTTTGACTTTATTTTTTTTTTGGTCCAAATATTCGAATTTCACCAAATCTAGTTAGCTCTGTTGTTGTGTTGTGGCGTAACTGTCATTGTCAATTTTCACCTTGAAACTAGAAAATCGGTGTCAAACACTACGATATACGTGGTTTTCTTGACTAATTTCAATGATTATCTTTTTCTAACACATATGGTTTAGATTTGGTGTCATGGAAAATTCTAGAACGATTGGGGGGACGCCGATTTCACTGAACATCTGTCGATGATTGGCTGTTACTGTTATAATTGCGCTGACGTCAGCGCTACATATAAAAACTTCGTCAACTAAATGATGAAATGTCGATAATTCAGGAGACTGTTAAAACATAACCTTAATTAATTAACGAAATTATTCGATTTATTGCACAATTACCACTGATTTGTTAATATTTTTCCCCAAAATTTGCGACAAATGTCGATATTTCATTGATATTCCCCAGGTGTTTATCATAATTGTCACATTTTATTATATTAAGTGTTACGTGTATTATGTATCAAACTTTGGGTATATATTTATATGGAGCAATGAAAAACCGTTTTTCAACATTTTCCTTTTGTTATTGGGCAGTTTTCCATGAATCCGATGCGTAAAATCGGTGTAAAAAAATCAAAATTTTCTAAAAAACTATACTTTTAACAAGTGACAATAGATGGCACAATATGGCAGAAAAGGCGGCAAATTTAAAAAATGGAGGGAATGTTGATAGAAAGAAAAGATGAAATGCTGCTGATTATGCCATTTTGGAAATCTTCATACTTTATGCCGTTTAAAATAAGCAAGAAACAAAAATTTAATAAAAAAAAGTTTGACCAGAATTCAACCCCAAATTTACAACCCTTAAAAGCCATTTAACCCCTGATGATAGTTGTGAATATGGAAAATTTCAAAAACTCGTAACTTTTACATAGTTTCTAATGTACTATTCTTGTAGAAAAATTTAGGGCTGTAAGTCCAACCATGGGGTAAAAAAACAAAAAAAATGGTATATAATCACTTTTAGTTCAACCCCTAAATAAAGGGTGGGAAACTAATCCATATCATTTGATAGCCCCTAAAAGCTTCTACTATTTAGTTTTCAAATCACTAAAAAAACCGTTAAGTCGTTTTGGAGATATTGGAGAAAAACCGATTTTGCAGGGTGAACTTCAACCCCCATTCTCTTCCTTAATCTTGGGAACGGGCACGAACGAAAAATTACGTGTCCCTTTACACCAAAAATCATCTTAATCGGGGGTTTCAACCTCGGGTAGTTTACTAGTTAATTCAACCATTGATTTTGTTGTTAGAATTTCGTATTTTTATATAAAGAATGTATAAAGAGAGATCATTATTAGTGCAGGATGATGCTACTGCAACAAGTGTCAGATTTGAATGATAGTGGATGGGTTGCTTTACTAAATCTCAAATCATGGACCAATCAAATTTGTTGAAATTTTAAACTAATTTTTTAAGGTTATATTAGGTTAATTATAGGACACGATCTTACTGCCAACTTCATTTCGCGTAACAATAAAATTCCCCAAATCCATCATTGGGGCTTCCCCGATTTATTATGGGCTCCTATTAATTATAAAATTAATAATATCAACTTTATTCCAATACAGACACTACCAACAACAACAATTTTATACCAAAACAACAAATTAAAAAACAGAAAATGAAGAAAAAACCCCCATTCACCTAATTAATCAACTTCTAATTTTTTAAAAGTACCATCAACACCAAACATTTCATTAACACTTTTCGGTTTACCAGGACGTTTTGTTTCATCAACACATAATCGCTGATGGTCCAAAAAGAAATCAAAATTATCAACAATACGTCGATTTGTTTCTTCTGTATAACAGAAAAAAAGAAAGATAGTTAAATAAAATAGTGCTAATTGAAATTATTAGGTCTGTTCCAACTAGAAGCCAAAACTACTAGACGCATGCGCCAATGAGTTTAAAATGCATAATTTAGACTAGGTATCTGCGCATGTCTCGGACTATTTCGGATTTTCCCGATAGTTTTGTATTCGAATTGGAACAGACCCATTATAGTACCTTGTAGTTCTTTAAAAGATGGCGACGAACCACCCAAATCTGATGGTAGACATTCTTTTGGTATAAATTCATATAAACTTTCCATACCATCTGCATGTATATGTATCTGAAATTAATGAAATAATCTAACTATTTCGACTTGCCCCTTTTGACTAAAACAGTAAAACACCCACAACAATCGAGATTACCATCTATCAAGAGAGATTGATGGTAAAACGAAGACTGGAAGCAAGCTATCTCCCTTGACAGATTCCAATTGTTTTATGGCTTTAGTCAGCGGTGCCAAGTCCGTATAGTTGCATTATAAGTCTAGTGATTTTATAATATTTAGGGGATTTTTGATTGTTATGTTGGTGTGTTTACAATGAAATGCTACCAACTTGATGAAACTTACCATATCTATTAATTCTTTCTTTAAAAATGGTTTCATCATTGCCATCATCTTATCAACAATCGGTACGACATTTATCAAATGGATACCTTTAAGACGGACCGGTAAAGCTTCCTATAAGTTGGTAATACTGTTAAAATCAAACCACCCATAAAAAATATGAACTAAATCGGTACCTGTTGATAAAATATAAATTTTTTGGCGGTTGTTAAATTAACTTTAGCTAAATGTCCAAATGTACCACCGGTCATATCCAGAACAATATAATAACCGGGACTAGTACCATTTAGATTTAAATCCAATATTGTTGACATATTAAATAATTTCGTTTGTGTATTGTAATGATACAAGTCGGGATTTGCATCCAATAGACGTGCATACATGACACAATAATTGTTTGGTGGACGTTTTGGTAATTGAGTAATTAAGCTGTAATTACAAAATGAAAAAAAAACAAATTAGAGTTCCAATAACTTTGTACGTACGGTAACGCTAATTCGTAGGTATTGGAAACAAAAAGAGAGTTTGCGGCTCGCGTCGTTATAACATACGATACGGTACGGTACAAATAGTATTAGAGTAAATCCCGTTCTTCCGTATGGCAAACTCTCTAAGGACAGTGTGATAACGTAAAACAAGCGTTTTGGACAATTCGCTTGGTTCTGCTGATACAATTTAGCGTTACCGTATCACTGCGAAAATGCTCTATATTGTTAACTTACGTTATATCCATTGCTACTTTCAACAAAGGGTCGTCTAATGAAACTGTAAAGATTTCCGGACATAATGTACGTACTGTAAAATAGTTATCTAAAGCATTCTTTGCTAATTCCATACGACTATAGCAACTCTGTAGAAATTGTAACGCCTGAAACTCTACAAAAAAAAAGACACCAAAGGGTAAATTAGGAATAACTGAGACATATCGGGTGTACCAAAGTATTTCAGTGTTAAAACGTCCATAAATGCCAATGTTTAGCGAGCCCCCACAAATGGTGTAGGTATGTCACGCTCAGATCTCAGACGACTTCTCGTAGGGTACCGGAGCTGGGTTTGATAATGTTTTGTGGGTAAGAAGTGTGGAAAAAAGGGCCCAAAAGTTACGACAAACGTCAATTTTATATTTCATTTGAAATATGGAATGACGTTTTATAGCTAGTCACTTATGGGGGGGGGCCGCTTGAGTTTATATGGAACATATGAACTCAGACCAATTTGTTTAGAGGGTAGCGAGCGATTAAGCTATGTTTCCACTTTAGCATTTGGTACACCCGTTATAATATGGATGATTTTGGCATTTACCTGTAATTTTTGGTAGATGGGGTTGTTTTTCAACCCATTCTAATAAGATTTTAACATCATCACGTTTTAAATCACTGTTTTTCTCGTATTCTTTATCAAGATTAGCCAATTTATATGCCATATCTGCTATTATTATTATTATTATTATTATTATTATTATTATTTATTATTATTATTAATAATAAATAATGGAAAATAAATATGATTTATGTAAAATGACGTAGGTGTCTGTCAGTAAGCAAAGAAAACCAACAAGGTAAACTACCTTCAGTTCGAACACTTTATTACGTATTGTTCTTATTATTATTATTACTTAATAAACAAATGAAGTTGATGGTACGACCGTTTTTAACGAACTAACCAACTACCTATACAATACAAAATATGTAATATTTATTACAAAATTAACCTTGAAATTGAAACAAAACAATTATCATTAAACTGTAATTAGTAGATAGGTACTCCTATAATTTTTGTGTTCCTGTACTTAAGACCCCCGCCCTCGCCCTCGCCCTCGCCCTCCCATACGGAGTTCAATCTAATTCTAATTTTTTGAAAGTCCCCTCTATACCGAAAATATCACCAACATTTTTCGGTTTACCAGGTCGTCTAGTTTCATCGACTAATTGTTGATCTTCCCAATCGAAGAAATCGGCATTTTCTAAAATCTGTGCCTTGGTACGTTCTAAAATTAAAGGGCAATACATAAATCACAACACCTATAATAACGTCCAGTTTCACCAAACTGGCTTAAAGTCGTTAGTAAATTTTATATTGCACCAATTAGATTCAAACAATCCGGCATTGGTGCAAGCTAAATGATTAAACCAGATTGGTGAAACCGGGTGGGTATCAACATTACCATATAGTATTCGACTTGATTCACAATCACCACCATAATCTTCTGGTAAACATTCTTTGGGTACAAATGGTAGAACACCATTAACAGTTGTATGAAAATGTAACTGGAAATTGTTCAAATCAACTGGTATTATTAACAGTAATGGGTGTGCCAAATTATAACGGGCTCAAAACTGGAACATCTGCGCATGTGACACTCCTATTATTAGTAGTAACCTGTATTACCGCTAGATTTAATTGACAAATTTAGCACACCCACTATTACTAAAATACATAAATTACCATTTCTACTAATTCCTTTTTCATAAATGGTCTCATTATTGCCATAATTTTATCCATAAATGGTACAATATTAATATAATGTAAACCTTTAAGTCGTAACGGCATCGCCTCCTACAATTTTCAATTTGTTTTATATTTTTCTATCATTATCAATAATAATAATAATAATAATTGCATTTATGATACAGGGTGACCTACAAAACTGATAATCAAGTGAGCGTTGATTTATATAAATGGACGCATAACTAGAAAACGCGTGCATTCAAAGAAACGATCGATGTGGCGATAAATTGTACTAAGAAAGCTGAATAGCTGATAGTCTATTCGAGGAGTCAAAAATGACTCAGTTTCCAGAACTTTGGCAAAATGTCCGTACGATTTTTCCACGATAACTCTCTTTAGAATGAGTTAAATGCAAAGAATTTTACACGAATTGATAGATCAAGTCAAGCTGCATAGCCAATACCCTACCATGTTTTAAAAATCCCACTGTTTTTTGGGAAATTTTGATTTGGAAAACTCGCAATTTGCATTATAGGCAACACAATATACACGCTATTTGCAATCTCCGTGTCAAGAAGTGATTTCGTGGTTGCATTTTTTTAAAGTCAGGCGTTACGGCGAAATTTTGCCCACTTTAATTATAAATTTTTGTTAGATCACACTGTATATTGTTATCACTTGTAAATAATATAGAAATTTCTTTAATGATAATGGTGCTAATTTTGTAACATGTCCGAAAACAATTTGTTCCATATCAATCAACATGATATGTCCATTTGATGTACCATTTTGATATAAATATTGTGATACGACCATATCAAAATAACGTACAGCTAAATTTAAATTATAATTATCTGGATTATTATCAATTAGTTTCATTAGAATGACAGTATAACCGTCAGGTGTTTGTTTTGGTAACACTGAGAATTGCCTAAAAAAATACAGGGTTTCCCCCCAAAATTTATAAAACAAAAGAGAAACGTAGGTAATACTTACGAAACATCCAGAGCCTCTTTTAATGGTGATTTTAATGGATTTCGATTCAAAAATATTTCCGGACATAGAGTCCTTACCGTAAAATAGATATCGATTGTTGTTTTTGCAAATTCATTATTATAATAACAACTTTGTAGAAATAAAATTGCTTGAATTTCTAATAATTATTAACAAAAAAATTAATTAATGTATGAGAGAAAAAAAAACAACACAATCAAGTTACCGTTGATTTTCGGTAGGTGTGGCTGTTTATTCACCCAATCAAGCAACAGTTTTACATTCTCCTCTTTCAATTGTTTATCTTTATCGTACTCTTTTTGGACATCAATGAAATTCATTGTTTTTTGTTTTTGTTTTATTTTGTTTTTGTTTGTTTTTGATCTTAATCAAGTCACAGAACAAGTGAGAATTGGCGGCAAAATTACCATAGACTACTATGATTGTTGCGATTTATATGCCGCCGTTAGTTGATCAACTAATCTATGATTTGAATAGAGGCAATTGTTAGAATTAATTCTGGTTCAAGGATGATGATGATGATATGAATGAAACGATCTTTTAAAACCAATAATCTTTTTCATAAAAAACTAATAATTTAATAGTATTTTTTTCATTGAAATTGTTTAAAATTATTGAATAAAACAAATATCATTTAAAAGTTAACTTTGATTTTTTTGTTGTATGTGTATTACTACTGTAATTATTTTACCTTGTAGTGGAGAATGTGGCCTTCAATAAGGTCGTAATTAAAATTTAATGATATTACAATTTATTTAATTATAATTAAATATTGTCGTACATAATAATTAGAGCTATTATTTCTTCTTTTTTTTTTGGTTTTGCATCAATGGACACTCTGACATAAAATGACTTTATTAAGAATATTTGACTGTTTTGGTCCTTCAATTATGATTTAATTCAATTTAATTTAATTGAACTTAAATGATGTAGGTAGGTACAGGATGTTGCATTTAAAAATTTGCCCGTTTTGCGTGGAACATCCGATATAATTAATTCTAAATAGTGCCTACTAATGGCACCTATCATCAATTAAGTAATAATTTAATTAGTTACCTAATTAATTAATTTTTATAAGGGGTGACCAAAATTTTCAAAAAAAAAACTATTTTTGCTAAAATAGACATACCTTCTAAAAGTGGCACATAGGTACGGATTCGTAGAATATAACTGCAAAATGAAAAATGCAGACACAAATTACCATAACACCTTGACACTACACGTGGATAGTACCACTGACTGTGTTTATGTTCTGGTTTTTTTTGTTTTTCGTTATGTTATTCATCTAAAAAAAAAAAAAAACGAAGAACCGGTTCCATCTAACCTATTGGAATCTGAAATCTTTAAAAGTTTCCAACAGTTCGTCATCAATACCGATTAGCAATCATAGTATCGTAGTTGGCGGGCCGGTAAGTGAGCTAGTTGGGGTGTTTCTGAGCAATGCTGAGGCTGGCAGTGGTTTTTCTTTTAATGGTCCGTATGGCGACACTGACAGTATTACGGATCGTCTAAGCCAGGGGTGGCCAACAATCGATCGCAAAACAATTTTTAGTCGATCCGGAGACGATGAAATTCACAATTTTTATAAGTTTCATCTGTCGTTCTGTTTGTTGATTGGTTTGAGAAAAGTTGGCGCTAAAACGGCTAATTCGTTTCCAGAGGAAATTTGGTAACTGTAAAGTAGAGACTTCCAGAAGTAATCTACACTTTGTTTCATCTGAATCAGTTTAGTAGAAGCCGAAATATAGACCTCTGAGTTGTTGTGCGTTCTCATATTAGGCAAGAGTCAAGCTATTATGGTTGTCCTGGTGCGCGGCTCGCTCGCCTGTAGGTAAATACCACTGCTACGGCCAACCCTTTTACACTCTCCAGCAGGACTGAGTGTTGTACGCTGTATTCTGTACATTATGTCGTCATGCAAAAAAATTGGGGGGTAGAGCACAGGGGTTTGAATATGATGAATATCGCGAACTTGATAGGTAGATCGCAAGAGCAAACAAGTTGGCCACCCCTGGTCTAAGCGACCCATAAGGGTTATACTAGACAAGCCAAATACTGGACGTGTAATGACAATATTGATGGACTGAATAATGGTCTGATCGTCTAAAGGGCTCATTAGGTATTATTGTTTGTCATTGTTGATGTTATAAAGAAAATATAATATCATGTACAGGTTTTTTCTTAATCAATTAAAACCAGAGATACCTAAATCAGATAAAACAATAACATTTCCGATTACTTAATTGTTATTTTTTTTTCTACCCATATGGGAATATCTATAAAATACCAACACGGCCACCATTATCAATCAAAATCGAATCCAATATGAAACTGATAATTCAAACTATTTTCATCACTCTATTTGTGGTAAGTTTTCCCGATTTCCTTCTTTGTTTTTTGATTTATAAAACTCGAAAATGTTTCCTTTTTCAGATTCAAATTGTTAACAGTTTGCCTCAAGTACCAGACATACCACCAGGCGGTGATATGGGTGGTCAAACTAGTGGTGGTGTTGGAATGAGTGCTCATGCTGGTTTTGATGTTGGTGGTGGTGGTGGTGCTGGTGGCGGTATGGGTGGTCGTGCTGGTCTAATTGATAATTTAGATTATCATAAAGGCCGTATTGTAAAAAGAAATCCTCCGCCACCTAAAGAGGACGAAGTTAAACAGTAAATATTGTCAAACTTTGGAAATATATCGATTTGTCTCTTCTGTTATTAACGAATAATCGAAATTTAATAAATATATAGCATATAATTGATGTATTTTTTCTGTATTGTCCTTTTTGCATTTAATTTCGAATAGAGCGCATTACAGCGATCTAGTTTACTTAGCTCAATGGTTTTTATGGTTGACTCTAAAACAACAATTTTTGCATTTATTGAAATAATTTTTGTGGGAAAAACACATAAATAATAATAATAGTGATAATTAACTCAATTTTAAGTAATAATAATGATATATTGGTTAAGATTTCTTATAAAACGGTGAATCTAAAATGCAGCGTTAGGCAACCAATTATACAACATGCCCGATATCCATAGAGTTTATAAAAAAAAGATCCTGCATTAATTGTATGTTCCTTATCAAAAAAATTATTACTCCTTGATTATACAGAATGTTCCCGTGAAACGTACACCGGCAGTTATGGATGATAAAGGGAATCCCATGATATTATTATTATTTACAAAAAAAAATGAAGGCTATATAAAGGCGATTAGTAATTGTTTCAAATCAATGCCAATGTTAACTAGATTCAGTAATTCAGTATGTAGTTGATCTAATGTTGGTACAACTTAACGGAAGTCAATTAAACGAAAAAAACGCATTTTAGAAAAAAAAATTGAAGAACATTGTTAAATTAAACAGAAAATTGACACATTTTACACCACCACTTCCGATTTCCGTACCTATACCTACACACCTTTTTAGTATAAAAGCAATAAAAATTCGATTATAATATTAGTTAAAAATGAAACTTTTCATAATTCTAGTTTTATCAGTTTCAGTACTTTTCATGGTACGTATTATTATTATTATTATTATTATTATTTGAAGAAAAATACTAGTAATTTGATCAAAAATTAGGGTACACAATCATTACCAACACAACAAATTGTACCAAATAACTCATTAATTTCTTCTAAAACGGCCCAATTAAAACCACAGAAGAATGCAAGTTGTTTCTCAACGATTCAAATTATAGTCCGTATGTGTATTTTCTGTTTTTTTTTCAAGTCATTTTTCGCTTTGTCCTTAATGTGCAGAAACAAATTTGTCTCTAGATAGCTTGTATGTTGTTGTTTGTTTTTTTATGGGGCATTCCCATCCCCATTTGTTTGGAAGAATGTGATGTCACCCTGTAGCAAACTATTACAGTAAGGGATGTCCATGAGTTGAACAACTAGAATAATCCAACGTCTTGGACACCCCTTGCGGATTTTACACCTTTGAAGTAGAACGAGATAGCAATACCTATGTAGTAATCAATGAACTGATTCAATAACACTTGCTGTCTCGCTCTAAATCTATCATTTCTCTAGAAGACACCTGCTTTATCCCGAAAGGCTGTAGAGACGATTCTGTTTCTTTATCAATAAGGCTATGTTTTAGTAATTTAGATAATTTCAGAAACACCAGCAACAGCAACAACAACAGCAGCAGCAAGTGGTTGAATTCCAGGACTTACTTAATTCTATTAAACTGTCAAGGGAAATGGAATAAAAATTTCTGAAAAGGGTTCTAATTATTATTTATTTCTATCCTAAAATCATTCATTAGGTTTGCAATTATTGAACAAAATGAAAATTAAATTGCAATTACAGGAAGGTTAAACCTTAATTTCCACCACCACCCTTACAAGACACACCCTTAGGGTTAATTACCCTAACTATCAATAGAAGAATGACTACTACAACCACTAGAACTAAAATAAACCAATAGTTATTACTTCTAATTTTTTAGGTTCCGTTTCCGAAACCATAAGATTCTTGAAAATACAGTCAACCCCCGATTTGGCGCCCCCCTTTTGTCTCGGCCGAAAACTGGCGGGAGTGGCGGTACCTATTATTATTGCTCCTACAGTCTTATAGGCGTTATACGAAGGTGGCGCGAATCGGGGGTTGACTGTAAACTTTATAAACTGGTCGGTCGACGGCCTCCATATTGAGTCATATGTCTGTATAAAATAAATCATACAATAGCTAATAGCTACGGGGCGTAGGTAAATGCGCGAGTTCGACTCGCACTTGGCCGCTTGTTTACTTATTCGATTTCTTATCAGAAAAATATGAAATTAGACAAAAGAATATCGTTTTTTGATATCATCGTATAGAAGATTAATTTCTTCTTTCCAGAAACGGAAAATCCAGGACCAGTGGTGTAACTTGAGATTTGAGGCCCGGAGGCAAAGTTTTGTAATGAGCCCCTTCCCTATACAGTGTGTAATTGAAATCCCTTACAATATTCAAATTTCATCATTCCTATAGAGAATAGAGTACGATAGGAGTATTTTAAGTAGTGTTGCCGCGAGAAACGAGAATAACGAGACGAGACGAGACGAGACGCGACGAGATGATGATCCGATTGTGATGGCTCGAGACGAGACGAGAATCAATTTTGTTCTCGACATTAGAGTCAAGACGAGATGATAATGCAACCACAAATGACGAGACGACGAGAAAAAGAATATTCTCGTCTCGTCTCGTCTCGCGGCAACACTAATTTTAAGGGTCAAAGAAAGAAAAAAATTGGCTAGAACCGTTGTTTGATGGTCACGGGACAGCTACTGACCTACTATAATGTGATCGCATTCCCATGGCATTGAACAACACAAGTCTAGTATTGAAATCCCATAACAAATGCAATTATTGCAGGGAAGTCACACAAAATAGATGTAAAAGACTCCCAAAAATTGTCCGAAATGATGAGCTATCCTAATCAGTGACCACCAAACGATTGGCAACGGGTCTTGAATAATCTACTAGGTACTAACCACTAAACACCCCCTTACATGCATGGGTCCGAAAGCAAGTCTTTCCGCGCCTCACGGTAGTTACGCCACTGTCCGGGATCTATTGATGAGATAAAGATCTTGGAAAATTTTTTAAATTAAAATTAAATAAAAGACAATATTATAGTATTAGATACAGGAGAGACAGAGATAGATGGAGTAAATTACGTATGCCTCATTAATCTAGTTTTGCTGAATACCTAATAATAATAATAATAATAATAATAACAATAAAAAAATAAACGATTTAGTCGCTTGCACTGTCATCATTGCAATTTCCGCAATTATTTTATGAAAAAATTCCTATTATTCTAAATGATTATCATGATTGATAACAACCGAATTTCATCATCATCATCATTATTATTATTATTATTCATTTAGAGATCAGGGGAGAAATTAGGTAGGTATGACTATACCTAATGAAAGTTGCAATAATAGGGAAAAAATCGTCATTAAGTTAACAACCATGCAACATATTGGTAGTATTTTATTGATTTCTTTGTTGATTATCATTGTGAGTGATGGTTTTTTGATAAAACCACCAGAAAACAATGTTATTGTCAATGATAATGGTAATAAGGATTTAAAAAAATTACCATCATGTCTATGGGTGATTATAAGACGACCAAGACCTATGATGACAACAATGGCACCAAGTGAGAGATATTTTTATTTAAATAATTAATAAAACTATTGATTAAATATTAAAAAAAAAAACAGGTAGCGATAGTACTGTGGCTACAATTTCCGGCGTGGGTGAAACAACAACTCAACAAGCCGAGGAAGCAACAACAACAACAACAATTAGTGAAGAAACAACAACAACAACAACAACTGGAGAAGAAGAAACAACAACTGCACCAACAACAGATGAAGAATCTTAGTAATTGTTTTCCTCAATCTGTATATTGAAAAATCCTAGAAATAAATCCGATAATTGTGATTGGTTGAAATTTAACCAATAATCGATCAATTGTACAAAAATCGATTGTTATTGGTCAATTGATAAATCCTCCCCATAATAATGGCTATTGTTTCTTTTTAATCGACCAATTAGATTGATTTAAATCTTTGGCAAATTTCTTATTGGTGGCGAATTTCTTGGAATTTAATATTATTGGTCAATTGATGATAGATCCTCCCCGACGACTGTCATTTGTTACTTACCCACCAATAATGTTAATAATTTTAAAACATGATTTACTGAGGGGGCTAAGGGGGAAAAACAAGACATTTTGAATATAAAACCAAACTTTATTCATCGTAACGACAACAATAATAATAATAATAATAATAATAATGAACAATTTAATCAACAAATAAGTAAGCAATTGATTGGACAGCCCTCATTCGTACATCTTCATGTTCATCATTCAATAATCTTATCAATTTATCATAAATGATATCAACAGAGACACGATTACGATTTTCCGGTAATAGATTTGTAAATAATAAACCGATCATTAAGGCTGCACTACTACGTATTTCATAATACGGACATTTTATATACGACAAACTTGTCATTATAAACAAAATGAAGAGATCTTGCATTTCTTCTGCCTAAAAAAAACCAAAAAAAATAAATAAATCAAGTTAGCGAACACGATATTATACAGGGTGTCCAAGAAAACCCGCGAGTAATTAGGTACACGAACGGCAATCGTAATGATTCGTTAAAGTTCGTGTGGCGTATTTTCGCGACGCACTGTATTAAAACAAGCACTTACCATAATTTTGATGAAATCTTTGATAAAATTGACATAATGCAGATTAGCTTCATCAATCAAATGTTCCTGTATCATTTGATTCAATTTCGGTGTATTTTCTAAATATACGGCAATTTTACGTAATGTATATTTACATGATTTAATTACATTCAAATCAGGATCATTTAAATGTAATAATAATGTAATTAAATTACTGTGGATTTGTTCACGGAATGCTTCAATATTACCACCACCATTACCATCACCATTACTATCATTAATATTTAATGATAAGGTTAAATCACCAAATAAATGTATCGATGCATTACGTAAATTCTTATCATCTTGATCAAATAATGGTTTAATCCGGACAGCAGTTGTTACTTGACACGAACTGAATTTCTCACCTTCGAGGATTTTTAGTAATTTCGAGAAACTCAACATACCTTCCAGAATTACGTCACTTTCGTTACTATTTAACAGAAAAAACACCAAAATTAACAATTTTTTTAGATTATACAGGATGTCCCAAATAATCGGAGCGTAATAAGAGTGACACCGATGGAGTTACCGCAAAAAGAGGTCGGTAATAGTTGCGCTCCTGCTCAACTCCAACACGCTCTAGCTTTATTTAGGTACTTGATCAAAATCCGCGGTAGCGCACACAACCAAGCAAAGACACGATCAACACCGATTACTTGAGACATCCTGTATACAATAGTCGATGAATTCATTAATTACCCAATATTGTTGTAATCTAAACTGTTCATTAATACACTCAAAATTGGTTGATAATGTCGTTGGATTAGATCAAAATTCAAATTATCAATAGCATTACCTAAACCATATAATGCTAATTTCCGAACTAGATAACATTGATCTAAATTAACATCCAATAGAATTTCTAATAAATTCTCAGCTAATATCTGTTGTTGATTGATTAATTTATTTTTTAATAAATTTGAAAAGAAACAAATCACAGTTATCCGTTGTATATTGATATCAGAACGGATATATGGACCAAAATTTGCTACCAACCATGATAATGAATTATAATTATCAATAAATAGATGTTCAACTAATTTCTCAATCATTAATAAATATTCATCATAATTAGTATTATTATCTTTATCAATATCTTTATTATCAATATTATCGAAATTCGTAAATGTTAATAAACAATTTGACATTTCTTTATATTCACAACATGATAAGAATGATTTCAATGTATCCAAGACGATTTTTTCCGGTTTTGTTTTTAATAATATCGTTGTGGTTCGTTTAATTGTTGATGGTACTATTGTACCAATATAAGTACCAATTGTTATCAATAATAATGAGAATAATTCAGGGAAATCTTGACGACATATCTCTTTTAATTGTTGATTTTTTAATAATTCATAGAATGCATAAATTATCTGATACGATTGTATATTGATTATTTTCGATTTGTTATCATTATCAATTGTATATAATGGTAATTGTTTTATTGATCGTTTAAATTGATCAATTAGATCTAATACTAATGTTGTATCAGTTGATAAGACTGCCCAGCATTCACAAATCACACTACAAAAAAAAATGAATCACAAAGAATATTGCAATAACTCCAGTGAACGTAGGTCGATGCGCACCAATATTTCGCACCCAAGCGCAGGGATAACACGAAAACGCGTGCATTTAAAGGAATGGTCGATATGGCATTCAAGCATACTAATGTAACTGTAGTTCCATTCAACTCGCACAAGATCCAAAAGTTAGCCAATTTTTAGAAATTTGGCAAAATTTGCGTATTTTTGTGCAAGGATTGTGGTCGTTAGGATACAGTAATTTGAAAAATTGTTACACCAATTGAAAGAGCAAGTAAAGATGTAGTGCCGATGCACCTTGACTTTTCGAAATTCTTAGTAGTTTTTTGGAAATTTTGATTCGAAAAGTTCAAAAATTGCAAAACTCCAAGCGTCAAGAGACGAATTCCTGGTTGCATTCTATAACAATTTAGGCGCTACTCGAATCAATCATCGACGTACGTTCAAAATTATAGCAATTTAACAAAAAAATAATAATAATACTTACTTATCATACGGTAATGGTTGTGATAATAAGATTTGACTGACAGTTCTTGGATGATGTACAGTTAAATTTAATATTGATCTTAATGTAATTTGTTTCGTACGTAAACATTTAATTTCAATTAATTGTTTTAATAATAAATCAATAATATGATTTATAGAATTTGTTAATTCATTACCTTTATTTTTAATTGTTATATTTAAACATATACTACAACCATATGAACTTAATTGTTCATAATCTAATAAACCATTGATTAATATATTAATAAAATAGATTAATTGTTGATTTTTTAAATTTAAACAAATTATATTTGTTAAATCAATAATTAAATTATATAATAATTTAATATTATCCGTACAAATTTCTTGTTGTATATGTTGTATTGAATTAATTAATTGTTTATCATAATCAAGATTGATGAAACCATCATAACGTTTTATTATACATAATAATAAATAGATAGAATTTAATGCAAATTTACGTATTTTTAAATTAATATCAGTACATCGTGGTATTAAAGCACCCAATAGATTACCAATAATCTCATTAAAATTCGTATTATTATCACCACCGCTTGTTATTATCATCGATTGTATAAATTTGATATTATCTAAATACGTTTGTAATAAGATATTAATAGTTTCAATACATGGTAGACGTTGTTCAGGTTTTTTACGATCCAACCATTTTATCAATACCGTTATTATCATCTCAAATTGATATAATTGTAAATTTTGTAATAATAACTCTTGTACTAATTGATTCAATTTATGAAAACTCTGTATTATAAATGGTGCCAATTTATTATCACCATAGTAATTATCAGTATTATTATCACTGGTATTTATTATTATCTTACAATATATTGCTGATGCATTATAGATATTATTACAACACAAATTCAATAAATTCTCCAATTCGGCCTTATCAATTGGTATCGGTGGTAAACGGATCAATGATAATAACGATTGTATTATTATCGGAAATAATTCGATATATTCATAACCGTTATGTAATAATAATTGGGATTCAATGATTTGTAAAATATTATCACGTTGTAATAGACGAATTGATAATTGATTACGATTTGGATGCATTGCATCAGCAATACTACCGATTGCTTTGATACAACATTTCCTTATCAAAAAATTGTATTGTTGATGATAGTGTTGTTGTTGTTGACAATGTTGTAATTCGATGATAATAAATGATAATAACTCATTTTCAATAATACGTAATAATTGTTCAATTTGTAATGTTTCATTACATATCTCTGTATAACTAGTTATTATCAAATAACGTAAACATTCGATATTATGTTGTTGTTGTTCATTACTATTATTATTAATTTTCAGGATATTATTAAATATCGAGAATTTCGATGATTTATTCTTGATAATTAGATATTCTTTACGTAATTGCAACAATTTCTCTAATACTAGTTTTAAATGATAACGTGAACATACACCAATACATTCACTATAAACATTCAATTCATTATAATCGGTTAATTTGATATTCAACAATATATTATCTAATGTCTGTATTATTATCTCCTTATTGTTATTATTATCATTTTTAATAAAACATAATAATAAACCTAATAGTTTTATCAAAAAATACTTCTCGTTATTATCGAAACATTTCAATAAATTCCTACCTGTTATTATCAAATTGATAATAAAATCATTATTATCAATCGTTTCTAATAATATCGTTAGAAAATCATAGATCAACTCATACCACTCTAATTGATTGAAATTCTCGTAATTCTGTTCCAGATACTTCAATAATTGTACCAATTTTGTATCCCAGATATTCTTATAGTTATTATTATCACCACCCTCTTTGATAACAAAGGGGTGGATATTTTTTAAGAAATTCACTACAAACGTCCCCCGAAACTCGTCTAACGGTTGTGATAATAACACTAGACATTTTATTAAAATATCCTCATTGATAATAATAAGCGGTTTCTTTTTTGATGCTAAATGGATTAAACAACGCAATATTATTATTATCCCATTATTATTATCTTTATTGTTATTATTATTATTATTTAGGAAATTATCAATAAATAGATTCCACAGAATTTCTTCATATTCCGATTGGGTTGTTGTTAACATAAATAATGTATTATCGGATAATTTTTTAATTTCCATCAATTCTCGATTATTATTATTATCATTTTGATGATAATAATCATACGATAATTTGATAATAAATTCGATATATTTTTGTGGACCATCTGGATTTATATCACGATTTAATAATAAACAATCTTTACATAATAAAGTGATAATAATTTTCAATAATTGTTTCTTAATCTTGATATTATTAATTGTATTTAAATTAATTAACGTATTGATTGATTTAAAGATATTATTAAAATATTGATAATATATTGTTATATTTGTGGTATATTGTAATAAATAGATTAATATAATTAACGATTTTATACAATTTATTTCAATATTATTATTATTGTTATTATTATTATTATTATTTATATGTAAATTGTGTAATAAATGATTGATAATAAAATCGGTAAAATAATTCGTTAAACATTCATAACAACGCAAACAATTCTTATGCGTAGATAATAATAACCGATCCGTTTGTTCATCATAATCAATATTATCAATTATTATCAAATTATTCAATAATAACAAGATTTGTGGTAATAATTGTTCGATAATTTGTCCATTAATCTCTACCGTTTTTTTGATAATTGATAATAAACATTTGATAATATTATCGGATAATAATGGATATTTTTTCGATAATAATAATAAATTCTGTATTATCTTCAATATATTGTTTTCAATTCGTTTATTATCAATTATTATTATCAATTTCGATAATGTCTCCAATATATTACTTATCAATTTTTTATTATTTGTCGATTGTAACCAATTGATAAATAATATATCGAAACAAATATTGATATCATCATTGAAATTATCAATTGTTATTGTATTATCAGGTACATTATCAATATTTGTTAGATATTCTTGAATGGCTTCACAAAAATTACCAATTGTTATCACAAATATCTCTTTTAATTGATCGGTTTTGATTAAATTATTATTATTTATCAATGGTATTATTATTGCGAAGATATTTTTGAGATATGGTACTACTGCATTTGGATTAATATTCGAAAAGGTACTTAATGTATATAGTACCATGGTATTTGGTATTTTATTTGATTCTAAATTTTTCAATAAAGTCTCCATTAACTGGATATAATGTTTATGGCCTAATGCAACTAGAATATTCGATGCCATTATCTGTGTACTGTTATTATTATTATTATTATTGGGGTTATTATCATTTGTATTATCAATCATGATTTTTAAACAGAAATCATTGATTAATAGAATGGTATCACCATCAATATCTATAATATTATCAATACATACTTTTTCCATTATATTTAATATATTTATTAATTGTTCATTATTATTATTATTATTATTATTATTGTTATTGTTATTATTAATTTTTTGTGTATGATGATTATTATAATATTTACAACATGTTATTAATATTTGATTGGGATGTTTTTTTGATAATTTCTGTATTGATTCATTTACTGTATCAACAACTGTACTACTCTTATCAGTTAAACTGTCTAATAATACACCGATTGCCACTAAAATAATAATAATAATAATTATTGAAGAAAATGATAGATAATTCTAGCAAATAAAAAATACCTTGTAATTGTGTTTCTGGATCTATTTTATTATTACTATCCATGATTTATTTGTTTTGTTTTTATTTTTTTGTTGTTGTTGTGGGCACAAAACGTTGTTATCAGTTATCACTGCAACTGTGTGTATTGTTTGAAACGCACAACCGGAAACGTCAAAATAAACCAACATAACCTCAATTTTAATTGTCATTGTGACAGCTACTATCAGTTACTAAGAGTGGGTGCACACTTACTCGGTGAAAATATTAGTTTTGTTCCAACTAGTCGTTTGAAAGTAATCATAGATTCATTCCGTATTTTTTGTCAGTGTGAACTGTAAACTAATAGTAACTTAATTGGATTGAAATGCACATTGATAACGAAATTCTGAATTTTAAATGGGAAAGAAATGTTTAGTCACAGATAGTCAGAGGTTTGAGCACTGTAAACACATTTGTGCGCGCTTCTGACCATTTCGGACTTCTCTGATAATTTTGAATTCTACCTGAGACAGATCGACATTGTGTTCACAACAATTTATTCCTATTGCCACTGTGGTAAAGACAATACAAACGACTATTGGTCACTGCACAGGATTTGTGTCTTAAAAAGTAAATTGTAGTTCTAGAAAATATGCTCCCTACTCATATTTGACACATATTTTCTTTGGTTCTGCACCTCAACTATCAGTTTTTCACGATACCAGTGGGCTACGCATCTAAAACCCATGAAATTCGCAGAAAAACCATGGCCAGCCTTATAGTACCTTTACTAGCACTATTGTTTTTGTAAAAGAAGCAGCCGATAGTTTCATCACCAGAGCCATTGCTGATGAACTCGAAAAACGAGCCTTTTAAGTAGTCAAAGAAGCATTTGCTCACAGTTGTTTGAGGTGCAAGATATAGGAGCCCCAAATTCAAATTTGGCAACAAGTTTCGGCCAACTTATGTGCATTTTTACTGTGGTAAGGAACTCCATATATTAATAAGCAGAGCCGGACTGGACAAGGGAGAGATCCAATGAGTTTTTAGGGGCCAAATTGCGTTTGAGGTGTCACCCTCTCGAGGTTTTTTTTTGATCATCAATTGAAGAGATATTTCCTTTTATTATACAGTCCCCTTGGGTACCAAGGTAAGCTAGTCCGGACCTGTTTATGAGTAACTAAATTTGAATAGTCTAGGTACTATGCTTATACTTCTCCTTGTATTACAGTTATTTAGCCTGTACGTGAACAACTGAGATCTATGTATATTGTGCCCGTGACTTGTTTAAAACATACATACGATTACAAAATAGTTATTTGTGTAACCAGTGCGGGAAGTATCTATTTGTCGCACGAGGCGTGGAAATTGCAGTGCGAGACGAAGTCCGGGACTGTCGCCCGAAATGCGCCTGAACACGCACATGTGCGCCCACCCTAACCTAACGGCAGCAAAATGAACCATTGACTAAATACAGCGCAATCTACGCAATCGACTGTGCAAAATTTTAAATTTGCACAACAGAAGAGAAACTAACCACTAATAAGAAAAAAAAGGAAACCGTGTACTAAATATAGCACTTTTTTGTATATTTTTTCCCACTAACAGGTCACTATATAGGCAACCTATTATACAGTTCATTGGATTACGTGTTGCATAACACAGACTAGTTGGTGAAATTTTATCATTGAAATCAAGTTTTTACAATCTATTTACAACGTAAATTTTACAATAAACTTGGAAAATAGTCGCTTTTCTTACAAAAAAAGCTTGCTAATTCCAATGGAGGTTAGAAATGGATTTGATCAGAAACTGTGGTTTTTATTCAGAGAACTCACGAAATTCCTACAATTTATCCAATTATCAATCAAGAAATAGTACAATTCCACCGAAACAGCGATCATATATGCAAGAAATTGTATATACGAGTATATCAATGATTAAACAAACCAAAAATGCAAAAAAAAACAAACATAACCTTACTATTTTCAGTTACAAGAAAAT
Source organism: Iselma pallidipennis (assembly GCA_037464855.1). Lineage (NCBI taxonomy): Eukaryota > Metazoa > Arthropoda > Insecta > Coleoptera > Meloidae > Iselma > Iselma pallidipennis. Next base: position 59,976 of record JAZBHA010000219.1, on the reverse strand, counting down.
TGGTATACTACAGGTAGCTGAATTATCGATGTTAAATTTCATCACACAACATTGAATTAATCGCCAATAGATGGCGCTACCTGAATTTGTTCTAATATAGCGGTAAATTCAAATTTCTGTTGAAGTAGTAATCTCACGCATGCCTCACATCAAAATATTGATTTGACCGATTAAATTAGACATCTTTTATATACATAAATTGCAGTGTTGATTTTTTTTACGAATCTATATTAAAATAATGTTAAAATATTATAAATTATATTTATTAACAATAGTTCTATTAGTAACTAGTACTGGTTTAGCCCAAGAAGAGAATCGTGATACAAAACAACATCCCGAATTAACAAAACTGTAAGAATATTAAAATACAATATTGATATAGGTATATTAATTGAATTTGTTTGTTAATTTCTGATTAGTGTAAAACATTGGGCACAAAAATTAGGTGGTGAATTATGGCACTTTGGCGAATTGGTAACACGAAGGTCGATGGTAATTGAGGTAATTATTTTATATAAGAAGTTTCCAGTTCCAGATGGTAATTGATTTGTTTTTTTTTTGTGCTGAAAATTCTAGAGTTTTAAAAGTACAACAGTGGTTAAAGAAGACGGTGAGACTCTCCTAAAAGATATTCATGAGAAAATCTCCAATATGATGAAACAGAAAGTGGAAGCTGTGAAGGTTTCCCCTCGAATGATATTTCTATTGATTTTCCAGTTCTATTAACTATTTTTTTTTTTTAGAGAATAATGGATATTGCCGAACAGGCGGCAAAAGCGCAAAAAGAAGATGATATTGATTTCAATTTCCAATTTTACAATGCAAAGAATCTTACAAATTCCGCCCCGAATTCTACCCTGAACGATCAGGAGAATAACGAGGTAATTGTTGATATTATTTTCAAAAAAGATAATAATTTAAAAAATAAACAAAAAATAGCCGGAAATTCAGGAATTGCGTTATGATGATGATTCGTTCATTCCAACTGATGAACGTTATCAAGCGATGGTACAACCGGAAGAGATTGATGGCTATCAGCAGGATCAGAACCAACAACAACAACAACCTGAGGCACAACAGAAACACCAGGAAACTGAAGAAAACACTTCGGATACTTTTGAGGAAACGGATGGCGGAATTGAGGTAAAATTTGATTAAAAAAATAAAACAGACAATTTTTCTCTAAAATATGTTTCAAAATTATAGATAACTGATGGTACAGAAAAAGATCCACAAGCTAGTCAAATACCAAATAATGATAAAAGCAAATTACCCTTATATCCAAATCATCATTTCTATAATATACCTGTAAATACAAATTATAGTGCCGTCCATGTTCCTAGTAATGTCTATGAACGATGTAAGTCTATAATTTTATAAGTCTATGGGATTTACAATATTACCCTAATTGTAGCACTAATACTCGACCTTTAATTACCAAAAAACTACAAACAATTGTTAATTGTGATAGAATTTCGATTTTTTGTGGCTTAAATTTGCAAAAAATTGATAGAAACTCATATAATTTCCGATAAATACTTAATTTGGACTTGAATCAAATTTGGTGCTACATTTAGTTGTTGATTAAAAAGTATTGTTTTATGAACTAAGGCTTTGTTCACAGCGAAAGACGTGATCGCTGGTATAATTTGGTCGGAAGAGTTGGACAAAACGTTCCGTAATAATTACAAACTAGATCCGACATTATCGTGGCAATATTTTGGTAGTTCAACTGGATTCATGCGTCAATTTCCAGGTAATTTTTATTATCATTATCATTATTATTATTATTTAATGACCTTTAATTGGAAATACGTCTTGTAGCCATGATCTGGTCACAAGAACCAATTGATCTGTTCGATTGCCGGACACGTTCCTGGTATATTGAAGCTGCTTCATCACCAAAAGATGTCATCATTCTAGTTGACCGTTCCGGTTCGATGACGGGAATGCGCCGGGAAATTGCCCGACATGTTGTCCATAATATTTTAGATACTTTGGGCAATAATGATTATGTTAATATATTTACATTCAGTAATACAACCGATCCTTTAGTTGATTGTTTTGATAATATGCTCGTACAGGTATTTCTACTCCGTTGTTTTTTTTTCTTGTAATTATCTTAATCTATAGAGTTGATGGATTTTTAGGCAAATTTGGCGAACGTTCGTGTATTAAAAGAGGCAATGAGTGATTTTAAAACTGAACAAATTGCGAATTTTTCCTTAGCATTGATAACAGCTTTTCGACTATTGGAAGATTATCGGGAAGCTCGTACAGGTAAGGCACGGTTCACACTTACCGTCAAAAATTTAAGCTCAATTTACACTAACCGTCAAAACTAAGACGTGTTTTACACGATCCATTCCAGGTGCTAATTGTAATCAGGCAATCATGTTAATCACCGACGGTGTCCAATATAATTATAAAGAAATTTTCGAACAATATAATTGGCAGAATTTACCATTTGTTAATGTACGTGTCTTTACGTATTTGATTGGACGTGAAGTGAGTGATGTACGTGAAGTTAAATGGATGGCATGTGCCAATCGGGGCTATTATGTACATTTAAGTACATACGCTGAAGTACGTGAAGAAGTTCTACATTATATACCGGTGATGGCTAGACCAATGGTATTAAATGCCAATATTAAACCGAATCCAACATGGAGTCCAGTTTATGCTGATGTTACCGATCCGAAATTAACGAATTGGTTATGGGTGAATCGGGAACGTAATCGGCAACGTGAACGTTTCTTAGCGTATCGACGTAACAAAACATTGTTACCACCTGATGAACAAGACAAGAAATTTGTCCATCAACAGAAATATGTAAGCCGGAATTACTAAAAATAAGTAATTTAATTGATTTAAATAAATTTTCATGGATTTTTATAGAAACAAGACAATTACGGGGAATTACAGACATATCGTTTAATGACATCCGTTTCGCTGCCGGTTTACGATAAACGGCCACGAGCTGTAAGTATTCTAATGATTTTTTTTTGTTTTAATTGATTTTTTTTCATCAAAAAAACCCAATAATTAAACATAAAAAAGATTGTATTGTAATGTCTACAGAATATCACCGAAAAAATACAAATCAACGAAGCCATTTGGATAAATGTAACGCGCGAGGTAACAATCGTCACATGCAAAATAATTAAAAAGTCTAAATACATGTGTGGTGTCGAGATTTTTTGAAAATTTTCTAGATTAGCAGACAGAGATATATTGATGCTTTTTGTTTCGATTAATTAATTAATTGATTATTACCTTCTAGGATTTAGTATTTATTATTGTCCAAATAATAATAATAATAATAATGATACTGTGTTTTAGACCGATAGTTGATTTTTAGATAGTCTTTAGTGCTAATTCTAGTCAGATCTACATTTAGTGATAACTTAGTGATAATTGTAGCTCAGTCAGTCAGTTGTTTGTAGTCCAGTTTATACAATGGGCTATGTTCACCCTCCGCTCAAATGGTGGGAAATTGCGTCACTCTTTCTAGCAAGCGATTCTAGTTTCGAACCATTTGAATTGATCGGGCGCTTAGACTTCTAACATATAGAGGGTAGCACCTGTTTTAAGCATTGTCAACGTATCGCTAATAATGCTCAAAACAAGTAGTGCCCTCTATACGTTAGAAGTATAAACACCCTATCAATTCAAATGGTTCGAAACTAGAATCATTTACTGGAAGAAGTGACGCAATTTCACACCAATTTGAGTGGAGAGTGAACATGGCCGATTAGGTGCGTTCCAGATTGCAGTCCCAAAACGGGATCGGATTGTCTCTTAGTTTTGGTAGTCAACCAAACCTTTTAGTTGTTTTTAGAAAGCGAAATGCAAGTACCAAGACTGCAACCTGAAACCCGCCCCAAAAATCTTGTTAGAAACTCTTTAAATAATTTTTGGAAAATTTTCAGGAACGTGTTGCTAACCTTCTGGGTGTTGCCGGTACTGATATTCCGATCGAATACATTCAAAGATTAATGTTAGCATATCGGGTAAGTCTTTAAAATTGTGTGTTTTGAAATTTTCAACTGATTTTCTCGGGATTTTTCTAGCTTGGTGTTAATGGTTATGGTTTTATTGTCACCAATAATGGTTATATTTTAGTTCATCCGGATTTACGTCCAGTTGTAAGTATTGTAGTTCAAAAAAAAAAAATGAGCGAGAAATTGATGTACCGTGTGATCAAAATTTCAGTATCAAGGTATATTGAAGCCGGCTTATAATCGTGTCGATATGACGGAAGTTGAAGTGATCGATGATGGTGATGATAGTGAACCAAGAGATTTTAGTGAAGAGATTAAAGAATTACGGAAAAATATCGTAATGCAAAAGAAGGGCAATGTAACATTAAAAGTTAAAACACATCTAGATGATATGGTTAGTACACCCTGTATATTTTTCCAGTAGAACTCTACTTAAATTGTTATACGGCCGGTTGCCAGAAACGGGCTGCTTTCGCCCGGAAAACTCCAAACGCTCTTTTCACTCCCGTGCACTCCAATGTTTTCGGGGACTGTTTTGGGGGCAAAGAGAGTTAACTCTGTTGCGTTCGACCAGTACCAAAAAGTGCGAATTGTGCTAACTCCATACCTTCTACCTCGCGAGGCGGTGCACACGGTGCGGGCATGCGCATTGGTATGCTCTCATATGACGGAAAACCACCATCAGCACCAACACGTTCCATTTGATCCTATTCACTCCTACGTCATGTGACCTTAAGCCCCTAAAACACCGTACCAGCACCGAACAATCGTCCCGAACGCAGCTATAGTTGTTTTATTACCTAACATGGACGTAACCACCTACATTCAACAGACCAATTACATAGGGTCCAAAACAGTTAGACGCATGCGCAAATGGGGTAAAAACACTAAAATTAGGCTATCTGCTCATGCCTCGAACTATTTTCTGATAGTTTTGGATTCTTGAACAGACCTTATAAAAATGCAATTTCTTTCTTATAGAGACGTGTTATCACCAGTGTCCGTCATTATTACTATATGGGCATAAATAATACACCATTTAGTTTAGTGATTGCTTTACCACATAAATATGGTTTTTATCGTATCCAACATCCTGTCGAGAATGATATACATCGTATACGATCAAATGATAAAATTAAAGGATCGTTAACACAATTCTTTACGGGCAATTGGACAATTCATCCTGATTGGTAATTAGAACAACAACAAAAAAACAACGGAAAACATATTCGCGATGCAAAAGTTGAGTTGCCTGCCATCTAGCGGTTACCATTTGAAGTGGAGTTTTGTACGTATAGCAGGTTTATCTGCGCATGCGTCAAATATATCCAAAGTGTGATGGGATATATTTGACGCATGCGCAGATAACCCTACTATACGTAGAAAACTTCAAATGGCCAGCGGTAGATGGCGGGCAACTCAACTTTTGCATCGCAAATAGAAAAGTAGCCTAAATTTGGAAATTTCAGGCAATATTGTCGCTATTTAGACGATCGTCATTATTTCGAAACACCAGAAGAAGAATTTATTCATTTCCTTAAAAAGATGGAAGGACCCGGCTGGAAATGGTCGGGAGAATGTAATATTTCTCTTGTTTCCCTAATTATTACTCCTAATTAAAATAATTCAATTTAATTTAATTAATAGGTGATCGCAAATTGATTTGTAAAGTTGTAGCTGATGCTAAGATAACTTCATGGTTTAGTCAAAATATAACAACAACAACTAAAGAAGAAAATGGGTAAGGTTTTTTGTTTTCCTTTGGTTTTTTATCGGCCTTTTTTTCACTCTTTTTAAAAATTAATTTTTGTTAATTTTTACACACAAAAAATTGGTCTAATTACATTAATTTTCTTTTTAATAAAAGACCCATAGCTATGTTGATGGCTTTAATACCAAGGTAGGGTAGTTGAATTCTATAAATCCAAAAAAAAAACAAACCAAACCATTAAATCGAATCAAAGCAGCCAGGAGTTATTTCATTTTATTAGTAGACGTAGAGGTAGTTAGTCCAGCAGCAGATGAGGGCGCTGTATATTGTTGTTGTTGCTTGTAACATTTTTTTTTTAATTGTCGATATAGATTTTACAATAATTTCTCTCTCTTTTTTTGAAATCTTTCATTGGATTGATGGAAATAGAGCGGAATTAATACGTCGATATGGTATTACAGTAGCATTTCTAGCAACTCATAGTGGTCTCACTAGATGGCAGGATTTTCCACAAAATATAGACACAACTTTAAGAGATGAACTGTAAATATTGCTCAATTTCTTCAATTTGTGTGTGAATTAATCAAAATATTGCAATTCTAGTCATTTTCATATACTTCATAATAAAGCAATTGACGAAATTTGGTATAAACGTGCTGTAGAACACTATTATATCGATCCAATGACATTTGTCTATTCGGTGCCATTTGATATAGGTAATAGTTATCTGTTTTACCGGCAAAACTGTGGCAAATTTAAAATGTCTCCGGTTTTTTTTCGTAGGTGATGAAAACAATACATTATTAACAGTAAGTCATGCAATTTTCCGTGAAGATAGTGGCAAGAAAGCACCAGCTGCTGTTATTGGTTATCAGTTTTATCATTCAGCATTACATGGATTATTTAAAAAAATTACAACAAGTGTTAGTATTTTCTATTTGTTGAATTTTGAAGACACTCAAAATAATAATTTTCTAGTGTGGTGATATCACGTGTAAACGAACATGTGCATCAAATGAATTGCATTGTTTAATGTTGGATGATAATGGTTATATTATAGTTAGTGATAATTTAGCTGAAACTGGTTACTTTTTCGGACGGATACGTTCTGATATTATGGCCCAATTAGTTGATGAAGGTATTTATCGTGTAACACGAATGTATGATTATCAAGGTTTATGTCCAGAAGAGGAAGAAACAAATAGTCCGGCTAATCGACTATTTACGGTAAGATTTGTGACAGTTATGTTACTTGCATAGAATACAGTGTGCCGCTCTATAGTTACTGCTAACAATTACTATACTGACCTTGTGCGCAATGTCCGCCCTTTACTAATAACAGTGTTCTCATTTTAGCCGTTGAGGAATTTAATGGGGATATTTGAATGGTTGTTGGGTGTGTCGTTAACATTAATACAAAACGTGTTTGGTAATGAATTTGAAACGGTAATTTATACAACCGATAATAATAATGATAATAATAATAACAATAATATTGAACAAGAACATGATGATTATATTGATGAACATCATCATCATCATCATGACGAGATAGAAACTGATGATCAGCCACCATCAAGATCCAATGAAAAAGAATTCGATCAAAGATTATTGATAAAGAAAACGAAACCAGAACCGTGTGATAATGAGATGTGGTTATATAATTTAATCCATTATACCGATAGAAATATAACAAATAGTGGTTATAATCGAACAATGCATGATTGTACACGACCATTTATTGTACAACGTGTATCTGGTAGTAATATGATATTATTAGTTATTAATAATTTATGCCGGGAAGATAATGAGAAATTGTCAAGAATGCCCGATCCATCACAGATACATTACGAAAATATGTCATTAGCATGTTATCGTGCTATCTATAATAATTTCCATCGACGACATTATATGAGTTGTATTAATCGAAGTGTTAATGTAATTATTATACAATTAATCTATATAACGAGTAATTAAAATAATTCAAAATTGGCGCCAATAATAGTCAATTCGTCATGGGAAAAGTTGACTGGCGCGCCATCTAGCGGTTACCACTGAACTTGTCTAACTATAAGGACGTATCTGCGCACGCGTCCATTCATTTTGAAAAATTGTGCTTGTTTCGTTGGTTTGTTTGATTTGACGCATGCGTGACTATACCTAGACAAGTTCAGTGGTAACAACTAGATAGCGTGCGAGTCAAGTTTTCCGTGGCGAATTGTTTATTGTTATGGGTCAAGAGACGCCCCATCAGTTTGGAAAAATGTGGCGGGAACGTAATTTTGCAGAGTATAACATCACATTTGTCCAAAGTGGTGGGGATCCGTCCTACCCATTAGTCTAATCAACGACCTACGAACAATTTTGAATAGAAATAGTTGTAATTACTCGTTATAATTTCGAAAAAATTTATAATTAATTTTTTTTTTGTTCTTTGGTTTTAGGAAAGTGAAATTAAATTATGTGGAGATTCATGTTACCATCAATTATCAAAAATGCTCATTTTACTCATTACGTTAATATATTATCTATTTAATTAATATCAATTAAATGTTTGTTTTTTGTTTTAATTGGATCTCAAATAGGGTTTTGATAATATCTGTGATAAATATCAGAAATTTTCGATATTTCTATTAAAATTGTAATAATAAGTAATTTGAAAATTTAGTAGGAACAGCGGAAGAAATTGAATTTTGTGTTAATTATATAAAGAATTGCTGGCAATTTTTGTTTAGAATTATTATTCTCTTTGCTATAATATTATAGTTGTGCTGTTTTACATTGTTCTATCTCCTGTTTATCAGACTCCTTTAATAAAAGTTTCGATATTTATACCGATTTTTTAATTTTCTATGTTTTTCCACAAGAGAAGAAGGTTCAATGGGACATTGTCGTCCCCATTTGTTTGGAAGACTGTGACGTCATTTCCTGCCAAAACGTTCGGGCGTACGACGTCATATCCCAGAGCAAAGAAGCAACCGACCTCATGTGCTGACCAATCTGTATGGCTGGTAACTCTTGCCCTCATTCAGTCTGTCTCAGGTGGCCAAATTACTCGGGATCATCTTAAATAGTTTAGCACTTGACACATCACGCACTTGACTTAGTTTGACACTTCAATATTTGTTAGAGTATGACGTCACATGCCTTCCAAGCAAATGGGGACAGAACAGGCGGATAGAGTCGGTGGGACATGCGATAGTTATTTTTCCTTCTGTTTTTCTATCTAAAGTGCTTCCACTTGACATTAAAAACAGCAAATCTGTTTCCGAAATTTATTATTTTAGCCTCTTTAGAAAAAAATTTGGTTATTTTTATTGATGTTTACAATATGGGCTCGTTAACCCGGTTTTTCCTGCCTGTCTGGTACCGTATTTTGCTCCTTCTATAAATCTGAAATTTTGTTGATTGTTTATACGTTTTAGAAAAATCCGCGGAAAAGGATTTGAATTTCAAAAAAACGAGCAAACAACAACAACAAACTGTCTCAGGGCCATACTTAACATTTGTGCAATTCTTAAAAAAAAAAAGAAAAAAATTGGAAAAACAACACAAATCAATAAAAATACGTCCTCGTCGTAATATACGTCCATATGTCTATAAATAAATTACATTTATAATCTATATCTGTAGGTACAATAGATAATAAGTATTTGAACTTGAAAAATATGCAAACGATTTGTCGTCTCCTTGTGTGAACAAAAAAAGTTTAGGAAAACAGAAACAATGCGGAAACGTAAATTTTTCGAGATTATAAATTTATCAATAAAATAAGTGTCTCTGAAAATGGAAATGATGGAAAATCCCAGATTACACACCTGTACATAGATACCGAACGTCCAAATAAACGTTACCCCTCCTCCTACATACCTACAGTATGGTCTACAAAACTGATGATCAAAGTGTGCCATGACAAACATGTCATTGCGTGCATGAGAGCTCAGCTGTTTACTGCAGTAACGCCATCTATTTTAATTTGTCAAATTGATGTTTTTTTGATGAGAAGAGGGTGACTTTCATTCGGACATTCTGTATATATGTAAATTTTCCCGAATTGTCAATGTTGCCAAATTTCTTTTCGGATTGATTGTTGAGTTGTTGTTTTTTTTTTTGTGAATACCCGAGTTCAAACCTACACTTTTTTTTTACTTAAATATTAATCATCTATCTATCTATCTATCTTCTTTTGATTCTAACAAATTCTGCATAATTTATTAATTAGAAATGAAAAGGAAATATTATATAGGACCGTTATTATCGGAATTTATTCATAATTATTATTATCAATGATAATAATAATAATAATAATAATAGTGTGCTCCTTTTTCTATTTTGAATGAAAATAATCATTAGTATTACACGTGAATCTATCTTTATTTAGAGATGAATGGAAATTCACAATATTTAAAGGCGCGAAAAACGTGACTGGATCATATTATTATTATCATTATTATTATTATGATTAAATTAGAATCAAACAGGCTTTAAAGAGTTCATTCACAGTTCGATGATGATAACTATAATTTGATCATTTTTCTACTCTGCTAGTCTTTAGAGCAAAAAACGAAAGACATAGAGACATGTTGGGTTGGCAAAACAGTTAGAAAAGGTGATGGTGATCTCATCTAATCTTCTAACATCATCATCATCATCATCATTATCATTGTCAAGTTGACTATGGATAGAATTGTTGAACGCAAACCAAAAAAAATAATAAAAATTGACGAATGATTCAACTGTCAATAGACGATTGGAGGCTTTTTGATTTAAATTTAAATCAATGGGAGTCATTTCCGGTTGAAAAATAAATGAATTCGTAGTGCACACCTTGATTTTTTTCTGTGTGTATGTGTGTGTCCAAAAGAAATTAATACAAATTCTTTTTGAATTTTATTGGAGTATTTGTTGTTAAACAATGACCTTAGTCAATAATTGTTTTTGAAGTTTTTTTATTTATAGAAACGGTAGACGAAATGGGTCGCTTTTAGATTTTCCAATTTACATCCTCTATTTCTGTTTGATTGCGTTGATGTATCGGGTGTACAACACTAGTTCAAGTCAATTGTAGTTGATGGACCGCGAAAAACATGTCATTGATTAGTGTCGGTACTACAGATTACCACTTAATCGATTGACACTAATTTGACGTCATAGACAATACAATAGTTGGATTTTCTGCAGGGTTAACAACAAAAGATCAATGATGGTTGCAGGGCTGGAACGACCCATCCCCTCCCCTCAAGAAAACTAGACTAACTCCACGTTCTGAATCTCTAGTATGCTTTGATCTGAAATAGCCTTGTACACCCGGTATAACTGTGTGTAACCGGTGTGTACGTATTGTATATTTCTTTTTTTTTGTTGTTGTCGGTGTTTGATGGATTTGTGAATGACATTTCCTTGTCCAATATTTTGTCCTTGTCAACATCAAATACGAAAACCCGTATCAAATTATTATTAAATTGAGGTCATTCCCTGTTTTTCCTCCTCCTTCTTCTTCTTTCTATATATTCACCACTTTGTGTTAGAATTTTACGAATTTACAAACAAAAAATTTTCAATGAAAATAGGGAAATATGGTATGTCGTCCTTGTTTGTCAATCATTCAAAATTTGTGTCTCTTTTTTGTTTGTTTGTTAGTTTGTTTATTTGATTGTCACTAATTGTATCGAATTTCAATGAAGTACAGGTGGTCAACTTAGACAAGTAGACGAAGTCCAGCTTGATCGATTGCATTTTTAGAACACGTAGGGTCAATGTTATTGGCTATTGGAAAGGCAAACATTTTTATTTATAATCGAGGACCAAAAAAATGGACGGAAATCGCTATTTTCCTACGTCATATAGTCTACTATGTATGTGCTAGATTTCAAATAATAAACACGAAAATAAATCAAAAATATGTTGGAATTTTAAGCATTCAACATGAAAACTAGACAAAAAATTGTGTTTTAAGAACATTTTCTCAAAACGCTAAATCCTGTTAGAGAAGAGGACAATTTGCGCAAATCGCTTGTTGGCAGTCTGTGCAGTCATTTCCTCTTTGTATGAAACAATTTGTTTCAGACAAATTGTCGCGATCTGTCAGTAAACGGCCAAACGTTTCCATCGAACAATGCACACCCGGCCTTGGTCAGACAGTTATTCAATGTTCGACAGACAAAAATCTTGTCTGAAACAAAGTTTTTGGTGTGTGAGGAAACTCTGATTTAAAAATAATGTCTTCGTCGGACAGAATGTTTGGTTTGACGTTGGTTTTGTCACAATTGGAACGTACTGTATAGGAGTACTATACATATCCACATTTAATCACACTTAATATAAAGTCTATTTTAAATCAACGAAAGTGAAACGTTTATAGGTCATCATAAAGTAAAATTGCATAGAAGAGAGTGCAGTAGACTTGAATTTGGCCCATTGCCATTATTTGATTTGCACTTTAGAAATCATCATTTTTAAATAAATGAATAAATCGTCCAGACGTGCATCAATTAAAATAATTTGAAAATAATAATAATAATAATGCTAATAATAAACAATAACAATAACAATAACAATAATGAATGCACAATAAATTAAACATCAAAGTTTTTTTGCAATAATTTTTTTGCTTAATAATAATAATTGTTCTATTAATTAATACCTACGAGTATTATATTAATTATGAAATAATAGATTGCAAAATTGGTGAATTCTTTTTTTAGTAATTATTGTATCAGCAAATTATTGGCCCAAAAAAAAGAAAACACAACAAAAAAAGAACGAATCAACAAAAAAACACCTAAAAATAAATTAAAGAAATCGTAATTTCAAGTACATTATCGAAATGTTTAAATTCCGGAAATGAATAATAATAATAATAATAATAATAAAAGCTTGTCTCCAATTTCTTGTTATTATTAATTGTTGTCTTAGACTCTTTGACAATTAACAACTTATATCAGCAGGGTCGGACTGGCTTACCTTGGCCCCCGGGGGAATTTACAAGAAAAGAAGACATCTTAAAGGATGGTGGCCCCTCAAATGCTCTTTTTCCTACAAAACCTCTCCGGCCTCGGGGGAAATCTCCCCATATCCCCCTTGTCCAGTCCAGCCCCGTATATCGGATGGGAATTGATACTTTTTCCATCTAAATTATCATTGTCCGATAAATAAATATTTGAATTTTTTCTCCTAATCACGTGACAATTTTTATGATAATCACGTGGCATTTAACCATTAAACAAAACTAATTAGTGTTGCAGTCATTTTGTTTGATTAGAGAATTATGTAGGAAATAATCATAACAGGTACAAGAATTTATCATTTTTTTTTGTATTGTATCGGATGTACAATGGTAGTTCAATTAAAAGTAAACTATTCGTAGAATTCAATTGGACGTCATCGTCTTCGTCATAGTGACAATGACCTTTTTGACAATTCATTTGGACAAGTCTTCGTCTTTCCTTCACCGAGTAAAGAATCAAACTATGGCCCTAGTGTTCTCACTCAATTCATTGTCTATGTTGACTTGAAGTAGCATTGTACACCCGGTATATTCTTTTTTTTTGATACAATAAAATGTGATAACCATCCCACGTGTATGAGAAATTACAGTTCAATTAAATGTCTTGATTTAAATTAAACAATTGAATTTAATATTATTGCCAATATTTATAAAATATATGTATTATATTTAAAAAAAAATCATTAAATTTGACGTAATTCAATCTATATTTATTTGTTATCATTATTGTTACTGATATTATTATTAAAAAAGATGACCACCTATTGGTACGGCCTCTCATATATTTGCAATTTGAAATTATATAGAAAATCAAGCTTGTTCGTTTCAAATTCATAATATACCGAGTGATCCAGAAGATTGATGATCAAGTGGGCCATGATAATAGACGTATGTCGTTGCTCGTGTAATGGTTCGAATGGTTAGAGCAGTAACGCCATCTATGCGGGGGAATCTATTTTTATGAAAAAACCTGAATAGTTGAGCATAACCTAACTTTTATGTGACATGAATCATGATATAATATTAAAGAATCGACATACGTTATTTACGTCATTCATTTGCTTACTTGACCGTAAATTTGCTCTAAATCAGTCGATATCTACCGGGTATTTCTACAGTTAATTAAAATTAGAAAAAAAGCATCAATGTCATTTATCTAATATAAGTTTTCTATTATAGGGAAATAACTTTCTCTTGAATTTAGTGGTTTTTGAACAGTGCCGGATCAAGGAAATTTGGTGGATCTGAGCCGCTAACACTTTTCGGGCCTCATGATATTATATTTTTGCCCTTAGCTTGTAAACATTATATTACATTTTAATTAGAATTTTTGTGTACCTATCGTTTCGACCAAGGGTTCCGGCCCGGGTCTCTGTAGAGGGCTGCACCTCATGTGCCTCATAGTTAATCCGCCACTGTTTTTGAACTCAATTTGTATTAATATTTTTCTATTTTTAATTTTTATCAAATCATTGTGCTAACAATTCTTATGAATCTACTAATTACTGATAATTGGTTTGGTGCATAGTTGAATGTTAAAAATTGCTTCATTTTCTATGAAATTGTTGTATTATCAGAGAAAATATTTTACAAATAATTGACTCGTTCGTCATACGATTGATAACACTATTATCAATGGAAGAAACTATACACACGTATCTATAAAATTTGACTTTGGATGGTGTAAGAAACGTATGTGTACACTCTACCGTTCTTTGATAACCTACCGCGCCATATCCATTTATAGATAGCATTACTGTTCTTTAACTGTCTGAACCAATACGTACGCGACGACATACGTTTGACTAAAAATTTTTGTAGACCACACTGTACATAATATACTATATTCAACTATAGTAGTTGTAAAATTTTAAATTGTACTCCTAGTCATTTGATACTTATCTCTGTTAAACGTTTTACGTTATTCTTATCAATTATCAGTAATTATTCGTAATTAAAAATTTAGGTAATTGTTGTAATTGCGTCAAACTGTAAGGAATCATCGAAAAAAATATAAAAAACAGACCATGTAGTCAATTTTTTGAATGACCCTGTGTACACTATTCAGATATTACATATAAAATTGATTGTTTGTAAATGATAACAAGACACAGCCTACTTGTTGGAAAAAATTGACGCTCCGAGAATTATTATTATTATTTGTAAATACAATCGAATATTTACTTTTCAATTTCTCCCCGTCATTATCAATCAATATAAACAAAATATTAACAAAAATAGATTCGAATATTAACAAAAAAAAAGTTTAACCAGTAGATTGTGAGAAAATGTGGTAACGTCCTTTAGATTTCTGGTTAATCTAAGGGTCTCTCCAAACGTAGTGTATTTGCGTATTTGCGGTGAGGAATAATAAACAAATATAAACCTAGTGTTATTGATTATGAACATTTTTCTCGGGTATAGTACAGATTGAAATGAAACAGATGTATCAGAAAGCAGTCGTTAGGAAAGAAATAGAAAATTTTGAGGTATTCAACTCAATTACTAATTGGCCAGAATAGAACAGAACAGACTATATTTCTTTTCTAACGAACACATCTGTTATATACCCGAGAAAAATGTACATAAACCGTAACACCAGTTCGATGTTTGTTTATTATTCCTCACCGCAAATACGCAAATCCACTACGTCTGGAGAACGCCTAAGGCTCATTGAACACCAAGCGAATCTGAACTAATTAGAATCAATCTGAAGCTGTTTGACGAATTTGATTGGTTGCAACTAGATTGACACGGATTCGTATGCTGACTTGTACGAATCTTTGTCAGCCAAAGTCGGATGGATTCTGACTGATCCAGATTCGCTCTTATAATTATAAATAATTTCTTGGATAGGCAAACGCTTTTTTTAAAAACTGTAAATTTCTAGTAAAACGTCGTAAATATTTGTTTCAACTATAGAAAATAACATAAAATTCTCAAATATTCTATCAAATTATACTTGGAAATAGATTTCAAACAAAAAAAGACCCCCGCATTTTATAATTAATGTGCGGAAAAACACTCTTTCTACAATAACTGTCTCTCGTTCTCTTTCCATCC
>JAZBHA010000219.1:4695-24785 GCA_037464855.1 Iselma pallidipennis | reverse complement strand
TAGGTGACGCATCTCTTAGAACACGTATGTGTGAAATATCAGCATGACAAGGTGCTGTAAATGCTAACAAATCATGGCATGTCATTGATGTTGGTACGCCTAATAAACATAATGTTAAAGCTTCTCTACGATCAGTCAATACACTAAAATAGAAACAAATAACTCAATTTTTTTGGTTTAAATGAATGGAATAATAATTAATTACTCTTCTTTATAAAGATGTAGAATGCCTTTAGTGATTTCAACAAATGGATTACCACTAAAAAACCCAATTTCATCATCCATCTCTTCTTTATCTATTTGTTTATTATTATCATTTAATGGTGTCTGTTCACGTGATGATATTGGTATTAAGCCCCAATCATCTCTTGGTGTTTCTAAACGGCTAGGAAATGTTTTGACATAAATTTCTTGGGATTTTCGTTGATTTTGTTGTTGTAATGATTGTTGTTGTTGATCATCTACATTATCATTATCATCACCATCATCATCATCATCACCTACAGCAAAAAGTATTTATACGAAAACAACAATTTTGAATGAATAAACGTACGATTTTGATCAACTTCAACACGTAAAACACATTTTGATACCAATTCAGACATTTTTTTCTTTGTATTTCGTAGACAGAGGAACTCTGAAAGTTTTTTCAACCCCACATAACCTCGACTTTTGTTGATTGTCAAATGGTGACCTCTATTGGCATGGGACCACAACTTTAAACGGCGACATCTTCCGAGTTTCAATAGAATTACAACGTATCGACACATTGACTGTGTTTTATAATTTCTCTACCTGCTCGACCATTGTGAATTATGCAACTAAATATATAACCGACAAAATTATGCAAAAAACGGTAATATAACGTTTTCTTGTTGCATTTTTAACGAAAAAAAAACTTTATTTATATAGATTTGTTGTAATACTCCCAAAAATTTCTATCCTTGTATAGCATTCAAGTTGGTGAATGTTAACAGAGCGACAATTAACAGTTATGCAGTGGGCCGTTTATTTCGAAAACTCAGTAGCGTACTAGTAACTGTTTGTATAAATAATCATCAATTATTAGCTTACAAATCAGTTTACAATAATCACAAATACCTAATAAACAAGGCTTGTTTTTATAAAATTGCCGGAACTGATGAAATTATTCTGAATTTCCACAGACACAGCTCGACGTCTAGCCGAAGTGTTACACCACTGGAGCAGCTTTCAACCAATCAAAATGGTTGATGGAAATGTGAGAATTTGAGTGTCAGTTTTGATTGATCATGTATGGGAGCCTTTAAACTTTGATCTTTGCTTGGAACTGATCAAAATCGTACAATTGTTCTTGAGGTTATATTCGATTTGTTGGAAGAGTTGAAATTTTTGAGGTTAATATTGATGCTGTTGAATTCAGCAACATATTAACAAAGTTTTATACAAGAAAGAAGCTCGTAAATAAGAAAAAAACATGGTTAGAGTTAGAGCGCAATTGTGCCGATTGTGTCATTCACCAACCCCAATTATATCGTCTATCAATGTATTCTCTCATCACTATGATGGATTGAAAGTAGTTGATATGATTACGGATACGTCGCATTTAAAAGTAAGCGATTTACGTTCAATTTTCTCTTTTTTTTAAGGTTGTCGATTTTTGTGTTTGACCATAGATAGTAAAAGATGATCCGTTTCCAAAAATTGTATGTCAGCGTTGTTACAGAGCATTAATCACTCGTTACGATTTTCTGAAGATGGTAAGGGAAGCTCAGCTACAGTTTCGTGAAGAACATGAAAATACTGTTGCTGAAGAATAATTCTATCTATGTTAATTCTATCTATGTTTGTATAAAAAAAAAACATTTTTGTAAAAGTAGAAGACATACAGTTGAATTCAAACACAACTCCATATCTTTATCTTTATCTTCTTCTGGCTCTTTATGGATGTCCATGAAGAAATAGCAATTCAAGCATCCTCACTCTTAAAGATTTGCTTGCTCCGACCAGCGAGCTTACCGGGACATTTAAATCATATATCTATCTTTGTTCCTATCGGAAGTTTATATTTCTGTCCTTTACTATGTGAACTTATCTACTATTGGCCGAGTTTGTCAGCTGTAAATGGGTGGGGAGGAGATGGAGATGAAGATAAAAATGTGGATTTCGTTTGAATTGATTTTAACTGCCAAGCAACTCCTTAAAGCTAAAGATAAAGATATAGACTTGAGTTTGAATTCAACTGTGTGTTTCTAAAAGGTGTACCACCATCAATAAAAATTATGTTTTCATGGTCTATTTTTGTTGTTTATCTGGAAAAGTTATCAATCAAATTGATGTTATAGTTATAGTTTAGAAGTTGCAGCTCAAATTTTGATCGAATTGCCTTGTTTCAATTGGCTATTTACTTGTAAAGCAACACAGGTGGGTAAATTCAACAAGTATTTGTTTGGATTGGTCGTGTCTGGGCGCCTTTATTTGAAGGCGTCCCTTACATGCATCAGTAAAACCAACTCAAGTGCTGCCAAAACCAGCAAGTCTTGTGTTCGATCAACTTTTCAGGCCAGTCATTCATAGCTTTAAGGCCAGTTTATTAGTGAAAATTGTGAAAAAATATCCAAAAAGAAAAAAAAACGGAAAAATATGAAAAGGAGTAACGTTTTCCTTTTAAAACGGGTGGAGTTTGATGCAGAAAACAAATTATTAACAGATCTTCGTTATGAAAATAACGGAAATTTTATGTTGGCAACGCACTGGTGCTGCACGAGTTTGCTCAATTTGTCTTGATTCGAGACTCCCATAAGAATGAATTCTGTTCCGACCTAGTGCGTCACTAGAGCCTTACCGACAGGTTACACCCGACACTGTCGCATGTAGACCCTAACTGCCATGACTCATGAGATAAAATTTCAGTTATTTTTATAACGAAGATCTGTTAATAATTTGTTTTCTAAACAAAAAAAACACCCGTTTTGAAAGAAAAATGTTTCTTTTTTTTACTTTTTCTCCATTTTCTTTTTTCCGACGCTTATATCTGTTTAGATAGGATCGAAGTGATACAACAATAAGTGAGAGTTTTGAGTAATCGTGCATGGACTCCTTTAGCTCTCGCGCACCAATCAGATTTGTTGAAATTTCAAACTAATTTTCTGAGGTTATGTTTGTGACTGTGTGGTCGTCGATCATTGTGTTTATCTGAGCTGCCTTCGGTTATTACAATCTATTCACGCTATTCGCTCTCGTGCACTCCAAACCATTCGGTTATTGCTTCGGGAGCGAAAAGTGTTAACTCCATTCTATTCGGCAAAGAAAAAAAAGTACGAATAGAGTTCACTCCTAACGTTCTAGGTCGCGAAGCGGTGCACACCGGGTGGGCATGCGCAGTGATATGCTCCCATATGATGGAACACGTGCTGCCAGAGTTTAAATCGTACTGGTTTGTAATGATTGGTGGGTTTCTTGTTTAGAAACACCATAAGCACCAACACGTTCGCTATTTCCCATTTGCCTCTATTCACTCCTATGTCACGTGACCTCGTGTACCCAAAACCCTGCACCAAAACCGTTTTGCATTAACCGAAGGCAGCTCTGGTCGCGTACACGTGGTACATGGATTATCAATTTGAAAATATTAAAAATAAAAATAATAATCATAATAAAATGGAATTGTATGAAATCGACGAAAATAACGTATTTCATTGTGAAACCGATAGGAATGATGATAAAACCCAAATCAATGATAATGATAATGATGATGGTAGTTGGAATGATACCATTGGTACAATTGGTAAATATTAATGTTTATACTGTAATATGATTAAATTACAATATTAATAATTATTTTAGGTGAGACGGAAAGTGGCCTTGTAATTGATAATGATAATGATGGAATCCAAATTAAGGACGAAGATCTGGATGATGATGATGATGAAATCATTGAAAATCAGGGATATTTTCAGGATGATGTGAAAATCGAAATCGTTGAACATCCCGTGAAAATTGGTAAATATTAGAGCGTCCTATACATACAGTGCGATCAATAAAATTTATGGTCAAATTGTGCATTGACTTTGAATGACGTCAGAAACGTATGTCTACAATTGGTCGTCTTCTGTTACAAATCTGTCATATTAAGTTAAGTTAATGTCAATGAAATGTGTTAAATCAAAGCTTTTTTTTAAAAATTTGCATTAAATTATTAGAAAATTAATTTGACAAACTCAAGTGACATAAAATCTGTATATAGATGGCGTTACTGCAATAAGCAGCTGAACTATTAATATGATGCATGCAAAGACATACGTTCATCATGGCACAGTTTGACCATAAATTTTAATATGATCGCAACTGTACGTTTATCAGTAATTCAATATGAAAATTCTAGAAAACGATGAAATCTACGAAAATCCAGAATCGGTAGATGATAATAAAGAAAATAACAATAAACAAGCTGATCCTGAAAAGGATGATAAGAAAAAAGAAAAAAACTTAAAAAACGAGGGCAAAGAATGTAAAATATGTGGTAAGTGTTTTGTACGTAAACGGTTTTTCGATAAACATTTACAAGCACATAAAGAACCACTAATATGTACCATTTGTGGTAAAGAATTTCCTTTAAACAGTAAAAGCCATTTTACTAGACATGTAAAACAACATAATAATAATGTTGAATGTAAAACATGTGGAAAAACTGTTCGAGAAAGCTATTATACAGTACATTTAAAATTACATAATAAAGATAAGCCTTTTGTCTGCGATATTTGTAATAAGAGATTTAAATTGACGCCATTTTTAGTAACACATTTAAAAACACATAATAGTGAACGACCGTTTAAATGTAATATTTGCGAGAAATCATTTACACTCAAACATGCTTTAACAAATCATTTAAAAACACATGATCCAATAAAACGATTCACTTGTCATCTTTGCAATAAAACATTTAAAAGAAAATATCATTTACCGGCACATTTAATGACACATACTGGTGCAAAACCATTTAAATGTGAGATTTGTGATAAATATTTCGCAAATCAGAAAAGTTTGAAATTTCATTCAACCAGTCATAATGACGACAAACCATTCATTTGTGAGATTTGTAATAAAAGATTTCCGTTAAAACAAAAATTAGTTACACATTTGAGGACACATAGTGGTGAAAAACGGTTTATATGTGATGTTTGTAATAAAGGATTTGCAAATGGATTTCGTTTACGCCAACATGCAGTCGTTCATACTAAATTAAAACCATTCACTCGCGATATTTGTAAAACACAATTTACATTGAAAAGTAATCTAATTAGACACATAGTTTTACATAATAAAGAGAAACCGGTCAAATGCAACGTTTGTAATAAACATTTCCCACATGAAAATGTTTTAAAACGCCATCAAATAATTCATAATAAACAAGTATTCACGTGTAATATTTGCGATCGACAAATTGTCTCGAAACGGCATTTTAAACGACATTTAATGGTACATAGTGGTCAATTATCGTATGATTGTAAGATTTGTAATAAAAAGTTGGGATCGAGTAATTCGTTACGTTCACATATGAAATTACATCTAGACGAGAAACCATTTAAATGTAATATTTGAAATAAATATAATATATCTTATATATTAGTTTTTCTCTTCTAGTTTTAAGTAATAGTTAAGGATAGAAAAAAATTGTGCTTTTTTTTAAGAACATAGTTCTGTTCATCCACTTTGAATTGTTTTGTATTCCTAATTTTATTTATTAATCAATTTGTTATCTTATTGTATGCGTATGCTTTTTTTTTAGTTTTTGTAATTTTCATCAATCTATTTCGTGTAAATAAATACTTTTACTATTAAAAAATGTTGTTTTCTTCCCCCTCTAAATACTTCAACATTATTATGTTGTAGCTTGCTCATTATTCAATGAAATAGAAGTGTATAGAACGACTATTGGCCATATGGCCTTTGTATAAAAATTGTTACAGGTACGCAGGCTGCCATGACAGATTGTCTATCTTTGTTCAACTAATCGCCCCACCCTTTACGTCGTTCATCCTTGTTTTTTTTGGATCGATCCAAAATTGAAAGAGATGGGTATCTATTGCTGTCGCACTTGGCTGTCCACTTCATCAAAATAACAGATGTCGGAACACGCCTGCTTCAGCATTAAAAGTTTATGTGGTTGCCTACCAATGTGCGTATAATAAAATATTTTATACGTATTTATGAATTTTAAATGAAATTTTGCCTTTAATTTAAATTTTATTAAGATTTCTTATTTTTTCTATAACGGTTGTACGCAAGTACATTCATTTTAACTTCTACAGCAAGCAACTGGAAATTATTCATAAGTTGTTCCGACAAGTTGTCGATTATTGTACAACTGCAGTCACTTTATTACATATGCCTTAAACATTATTATCTATAAGTAAGTTTACTCAAACAATATCCTTAATCTGTTTCAAATTCAAATTAATTTTGAGTAAAACCTTCTAATTTGCATTTCCTCCCGTATTTTATGCAACCACCAATATTTAGCAGGCTATTCTGTAAACAAACCCTCAACTGTAGATCTACAGCTTTGGTTGGTTTGTGTCTCGAATATCCAACATGTCTGCCGTCATACCTAAATCAGACAATAGTGAGCGTTCTATTCACTTCT
Organism: Iselma pallidipennis; assembly: GCA_037464855.1. Lineage (NCBI taxonomy): Eukaryota > Metazoa > Arthropoda > Insecta > Coleoptera > Meloidae > Iselma > Iselma pallidipennis. The sequence continues at coordinate 18,160 of JAZBHA010000219.1, read as the reverse complement.
ATTTCATTGGTGGTCGTCCGTTATTGATAAACAATTTTTAAAATATCAGCAATAATTATTTAAAAAATGGAATTGTGCAGACTGTGTCATCTAGAAACACCCATTAATTTGTCGAGAAGTATTTTTTTCAATCGCCCAGATGGTTTACAATTACCGGATATTATTACTGAAGTAACAAAGTTACAAGTAAATTATTAGATACGCCTGATTTTTGATACTTTTCTGTGCAACATTCTCCGTTTTTTTGCTTTTGCAGGTAACCGAAAGTGATACATTTCCCAAGATAATGTGCAATGATTGTTATGAAAAATTAATAAACTTTTATAATTTTCTGGAAATGGTTGCACAAGCTAATTTGTACTTTCAACAAGACTTCAATAACAGTATTGATAAGGGGGGCTTTGATATAAACTGTGAAATCAAGAATGATTCTGTTGAAATTGAAGCAAAAGAAGTAAATGATACAACTGATAGTAATATTGATAAAGATCAAGAATTTGCCAATGAAATTGAAATAAAGACCGAATATCTGGATGATGAAACTACTGATAATGCAATCAACGAAAATCAAGGATTTTTTCAGGATGATGTGAAAATGGAAATTGTAGAACATCCAATGAAAACTGGTAAGAAGTATTCGATAGTCGTCGTACTACATTTTTATTAAAGATTTAAGCTCAAAAATGAAAATGATGAAATATATGATAATCAAGAATCGATAGATGATAAAGGAAATTTCAATAAACAAACTGGTTTTAATAAGAAAGAACAAACAAACTCGAAAAACAACAGCAAATATAAATGTCAAACATGTGGTAGATGTTTTGTTGATAGAGGATATTTCAGAGTACATTTAAAATTACATGGTGAACAACCACCTACATGTAATATTTGTGATAAACAGTTTGTTCATAACAGGTTTTTAATAAAACATTTGAGGATACATACTGGTGAAAAACCATTCAAATGTAAAATCTGTCATAAAGATTTTCCAACCACAATGAGCTTAAAAACTCATTCATTGGTCCATAATAAGGACAAACCGAAAGTTCGGGACATTTGTAGAACAAGTTTTTCACTTAAAAGTGACGATAAACCGTTTCAATGTAACGTTTGTCAAAAGAAGTTTTCATTAAAATGTCTTTTAACACAACATATCAAAAATGTTCATGATGAAAAACGATTTCAATATAAGATTTGTGATCAAAAATTTCCATCTGCATATGATTTAAATGAACATTCATTAATTATTCATGATGATAATAAAAAACTATTTGTTTGTGATGTTTGTGATGAGAAATTTGCATCACATTCCAGTTTAACAGAACATTTAATGTTACATACTGATAGTATACCGAATAAAGGTGAGATTTGTATGAAAGATTTTACAAATCGAACAAATTTAAGAAATCATTCAAGGATTCATAGTGGTGAAAGACCGTTTGTATGCAAGTTATGTAACAAAACATTTACATTCAAAGGTGGTTTAAGACAACATTTATTAACACAACATAGTACAGTTGAAAAATATTTCATCTGTCATATTTGTAATAACAAGTTTTCACTAGAAAGTGATTTAATAAAACATTTACTAGTTCATAATGAAGAAAAACAATTTACTTGTCATATTTGTAATTACAGTTTTAAACGTGAAATCACTTTAAAAAATCACGTAAAAATTCATAAATAAATAGAATTATTGTTACAATAAAATTTGTAAATATGATTTGTTTCTTTTAATCTTCCCTCTTTTTTCCATAAAATATCAAGATACCCTTGATTTTCCCGTCAATTAATCTGATTTGTACAAAATTTCCGTTTTGTTATCCAATCAGATCAAGACACAATCCAATCAAAACAGGTAGGTGGAATTTACTGTTTGTCATTGGTTAATGTCTAAACAAATGCTATCGATAGGGTGTTGCTTGCACTTTTTACTAGCCAATCAGAATTAGAAATTCTCACTTTTTTCCCAAATTTATATCATTTTTGTAATTAATTTGAAATTACTGTCGACATATTATGTAAACAAAATGGTTCAATTTTAAATACCGCCATCTAACCGTAGGATGGCGCGTAAATGGTTTCTGTAATAAAATCAGCGTAGTTGAGTTATTGTCCAAAAGATGGTGCTAACTTTTGTCTTTACATTTTTTGTATTATTTTGGAACTATTAATAGATGTCACTGGCCGTACATGTCACGATAGCTGACCAATTGAGGTTTTCATAAATACCTATGATCAATAAATTGACTCTTCGTGCCTTAAACTAATGAGTAAGGAAAATATACAAGCCTTGGTAACGCTTGGCTTACATACTTGGCCCAAGCTTTGGCTAGGTGATGAATTTTTGTAAGGGCTAAGGTCGTCCCATGGACATCTGCCTACTTTTGCAGGAGTCCTGGTGAAGCGATCTACCCCGCTAAGTCAAATCGTAACACAAAAAAGGGTCATCACATCGCGGCCCCCCTCTCCATCCCTCTCACAACATATTGTTATTATCCAATAAAAGTATTAATTGAAAATTGATTACGGGTAATATAATTTTACCACGAAATTGGCTGATTTATGATCTTTTAAGCAATTATTACACTCGACACGATAATAAATGTGTCTATTAAATGGTATGCATAATAAATAAATACATATAGTAGTAGGCTATGAAATGTGCGGTTTTTGTGGGTTTTCCCGTTAGTATTTCCACACAGAAAAGAGTTTAGAGTCTAGGTGCAATTTAACTGCAAACTGATTAGTGTCCTTTCATCCCTTATATAGAGAATATTGATCCTTCTGTGTCTGACACAGAGAGATAGATAGACGATCATATGATTCTGCACTATTTAGTGGTAGGGGGTAGTTTTTCGAAAATACGCATGTCTATACTTATACAGCAATCCACCAGACAGAACATAAACTAGTTAGGGGTTGGTTGGTTCGATAAATGGCATTTGTCTCTTTCTAGAGATTATAGTATAGAAGGAGAGGGTAGAAACCAGTGGCGGAACAATTTTGCAATTAACTAGTAGGAGGATTATAGAAATTCAACAAAAAATGGAGTTAGGCAATAATATAAGTACCTAAGTATTGTCGAAACTCGATAAATTATTGTCAACTTTCAAATTTATTATTGTTTTATCGTAAAATTGCTGTAATTCTATTTAAAGAGACGTGTGTCGTAACTCGATTTTGAGGGATAGACCGACGTTAGTGTTGCGACGTCGTCGTCTAGACGGATGAACAAATAAAAACCAACCCTCTGTAGTGCCGGTGGTGGTGGTGGTGGTGAAGGTGGTGGTGGTACACCCCTTCTCGACCATTTTCATTACAATTTTCCTACAAATCTAGTCACCATTTATAATTAAAAAAAAAAAACAAAAAAAAAGTACTGTAATGGCATTTGTTCCCCCAGTCGACTTGATCCTCGAATACTACTACTACTACTATATTACAAGAGGTTAGATAGTGCGCCGACTTAGATCGGTACCGAATGTCGGCATTAGTGGACGACGGCGAAACCGGGGGGACTTTATAACAACAGGCAAGTGAAACAATCGACAGTCGCGAAATATAATAAATATCATAGTCGCCTTATAAAAATTTTGTTTTTGTATATTTTTTTTATTGTGAATCTAGAGACTGTGTGTGGGTGTTTTCTTTTGTTTTTTTTTAAATCATCACTATTATTATTATTTAAAAATTTTAGAAAATAGTGTAAAATTTCCCTAAAAAACGGCAATAATAAGGTAATTTTCAAAATTAAAATCGATATTTTTTTATTTAAAGAAAAAAAATCCCAGAGTTCATAGAATTTCCCCGTTATTCATTTGTTTTATTTTTGATAATTTTCAAATCTAGTCACGTTTGAAAATCATCCGTGAAATAATAATTGACTGTCAATTCCAATGTTGACTAGATTTTTGTTTTATTTACAGATTTAATTAGAGAGAAAAAAAATAAAAGGAAAAAAATTATAAAGCAACCGACAACGTGTAGGATGAATTAAAGTGAATACTTAATTTAATTTAATTTAATTTGATTAAAAAAAAAAGAAAAATACACGAATATCGAAAAAAATGGGTACGGTCCTGTTGGAGGCTAGGCCTTTTCGGCCCTTCAAATCCGGCGAAGAGTATTTAGTTGCCATGAAAGAGGACTTGGCTGAATGGCTACAAACCATGTATCCACATTTGAATATTCATGTGGAGAATTTTATGGAAAAACTAGAAACTGGAGTCGCCCTATGTGAAGTAAGTCTGTGATTTTTTCCTCCAAAAAAAAACACAAAAATTGTCGAAATTTGGGTTAATTAACTCTCAAAGTAAAAGTTGTTTCTTTTTTTTTCTCGAAAATTTTGTTGTTACTATTTTTATTTGAGAAAATTACACAATTCTCCGAGTTATGTAAAAGAGGATTTGTTTTGCAAATTAGCAACAAATAGCAACAATTTATCGTTTTGATATTTACATAAACCCATCTGGGGGTCGTATTTTTGCCATTTTCAACAATTACTCTCTACATATTTGTACATAAAATTGTCATTTCGTTATACTTTTATTATACTGGACAACAACGAAAAATTTGAAATTCTAATTCAAAATTTTATGGAATTATTCGCTAAAAATAAATCTAACTGGAGCAATATAAGTTGTTTCATTGGAACTTATGATGACGAATTGTCTATATTTGCCAGAAATATGTCATTTTTATCATCATTATTTATCAAATGATTCAAATAAAAGTTTCGTTAACGTTATTATTTATAAATAGATACCATTCACATTCTAATAAAGTTGATTTTTCTATAAAGATTTTTGACGACAGAGCGGAAAAACTGCCCTGCGTCTATTTATCTGATGAGGATGGTTGCAATTCAACCGGAAACCGGTTTTTCGGTTGGTGTCCGTCAATATAGACAAGGTTTTGCTTGTCAATAGAATTGAATCTTGAACTGTTATCAATGATAGGTGATTTTTGGGATTTTAAACGTTATCACAAATCTTATCAATTCTGTGAGACGCAATACGGTTTTTTTTTGCTACAAATTCTACAATTTTCTAGAGAGATCGAGGTAATTGGTTGTTTCTTCTAAAATTGGGATTTGAAGATAAGTAGGTACTGTTTGTTGTTTATTACGAGTAGGTACTCCATTTTCGGTACTACCTATCGGTAGTCCTACATCTATCTCATTATTATTTGGTGAAAACAAAATATCCTTTTTTGTCATATTTTGATGGTTCTCTAATGGTCGGTTGTGCCATTCTCTGGCAAAATGTAGATAACGCGCTGTTAAATTTTAGGTTCGCGGAAAGAGAATAATAACAGCTACTAGTGCTTAGTTGCACCAATCTCTGTCAAAATTTAGCAATGTGTTTAGGCTTTGTTTTGTATATTTATATATGTATATAATATATATCCATTTAAAAGTAAGCCTACATATATTGTCGAAAATGGTATGACAAGTTCTCTTTACTCATTCATGTAAATATGAGTCACACGGAGAGCACGCGAATCAACACATACATACACATATACTATACACAAACTCAATACCATTTATATTATTGTTATCATTATCATTATTAGGTACAATTTTCCATTTTATTTCTTTTCTATTTTAAGAATTAGGTACATAAATCTTTAACAAGTACCTACACATATCGTTATTATTACGTTATAACGTTATATTATTGTCTTACCACCGGAATAATTATTTTCAAGACCGCATCAATTATTTATAGTTTTGTTTTGTAGAATTATTTGCGCCATTTTTTTCATTATTCAAGGAAAAACGAATTTCGTCTAATAATAATGACAATAATAATAATAATAATGCTAATAAATAATTGACAAAATAGCGTTTAATTGACTTTCACGTAGGTACCTGTGAAAGTAACTAATTGTAAGTACTACCTATTGATGAAATTTGTACAAATATTGATCAATAAAGATATTGTCATAGTTTTTTTTTCGTCTCTTTGTTTTTTGTATCATTATTAGCATTATTATTATTATTATTAATAAAATAGAAACGATTGACAATAGTGATGAGAGTTCAAACAAATTTATTCCAACAGCTGTCACTTCTTATAACTTGTTTTATCGTTAAATATCCACCTACGTGTAGTTGTTTTTTCAAGCTACTTTACTTAAGTATACTTTAAGTTCGATTGGTTGATTACAATCTTTTTTTTATTATTGATTTTTTTCTTCTCTTTTTCTCTTTCAATCATTTGAATTGCAATGTAAATATTACAAGATTCAAGGTGAAAATGATGAAAAAACTAGGGCTCTTTCGAAGTATGGAGGTTCAAAAACAGTTTATGTTGGCCCTATGGGCTAAGAAAAACAAGAAAAAACACGGAACTCCATTAGGTCTAGATAATTACGGTTTTTATATGACATTTCTACTACAAATCACAGATGGTCGAGTTCAATGGGTTGAAAAATGTCGTCCCTTTAAATGGAAAAAGTATGTCGTGCCATTGTTTTTTACTTAAGTCATTATTGTTGTTGTTGGTAGTTATCAGGAAAACAAGTACAGTTTGAGTCACAATCAAAAGGGGGAAAATTGACCTAAATTTTCAATTTGAAATAAATTTACAAATAACATTGATGACTTATAAGGATAATATCCTCGACTAATAAGAAAAGGACATGATCTTACTTATATTTTTTATACGATTGTATATATAGGCGCCAGCTTTTTGATTATTATTAATATATATAGGTATCTTTATTTTTTGCTTCCTTTTATGGTCTAGACTCGGTTTTTAATAATCGTCGAACCTTGATTGAAAAAAATCTTTCCTTATACTACCTTTATTAGGAAGGCCATGATTGTCATGATAATAGAGAAATCAAAGTCATGGACCGATACAAAAAGCTGACTCATAATTACCTTATTCACTGTTATTATTATTATTATTGTAGATTCTCAATTGTTTTAGGGACTTTGTCGCTATCTATCTAAGGGTGCGATTACACTTTTCCCAAAAAAAAAAGAAAAAGAGAAAGAGTCTAATCGCACCCTAAGATTCATCAAGTCAATTGACCTTTCTTGATCGATCATTGAAGTCTCTCAATTTTTTTTTTTTGGTAGTGTCAAGGCGGCCCCGTGTACTCCAGGTCACCATATAAGGGAAACACTGTACACTGAACTACTATTATAAATATATTATATGTATAGTGAAAGTGTGAGGGCCTCCTCCATGGTCAATTCTGTTGACCTCTTGTGATCACCAACTAAGTCAGTACTACTATTAAATCACTAAAATATCTCGTGTCAAAATAGCGCAAATATGCTTATTCTTTTGCCTTTTTCACGGCCATTAAAATGACTAACCGAGGTTGTGCAAAAACTACGTTAAGGTTAAATAATATTAATTAAAACTAGTACCAACCAATCAAAGACCTTGTAGGTACTACGAATCTAACAATTATTGTAGAAATCTCTCTGTTTTTGCTATTAATGGAGATTTGTGTGATATTTGACCAAAAACAGGCAAAACAAACAAGATGGTGAACAAAAAATCACGTATTAATGATAGTAGTAGTCACCTGTTTCAATAACAGAAACAAATTGAATACAATCGTTTACATGGCTTTCTATTTGTTTTATTTCTAAGAAGAAAGAGAGAGATTGAGTGAAACGAATAGTTATTGACAGAAGAATTCAAGTTAAAGAAACCGTGTGCGTTACACATTTTGTTCTAATGTCAATAGAAATTGATCGTGATCTCTTAAGTGTATGTCACACTCAGATCTCGAAAACGGTACTAGCTATTGAATCTACACTTTCTCGTAGGGTGGTCTAGTACCTAATTTTGAGGCAATTCCCGGTCAAGTCAAGTCAAAAATTTTGATATTTTCTCGCCTGGCAACACAACACCATCAACGAGTGTTGTTATCGTTGAACAATTGAATTAGACCTTTAATTGGAATTTGTACTATTTTTAAACACATACAAACACAAATACACACACATATGAGTATATATACAGAGAGCAATTAACTCAACGGAAATGCACGTTAAACGCATCTAAATTAGAATTGATTAGACACAAACAAGAGGGCATTTTTAAAACAGTTGAATGGCTATATAGTGATAAAAATATCACAGCAAACTCTCATAGGGAGATATTCTAAAAAAAATCTTGCCCCCCCCGCCTTCCCCTCATTGTTTTGTTTCATAATTAAAATAATAAATTGATAAACGTAATCAGTGACATCAAAAGATGACTAAATCGTTGCATCCTTTTCCTGTCTACATATATGTAGATAGATATTTGTTGGTAGGACTGGAAGGAAATCTAATAACGTTTTTGTTTTTGTTGTTTTTTTTTAAATTTAAAAACCAACATCCGGTTGTTTAGTTAATTTTTTAACGATCGTATCTATTGGAAATAGGGTTGTTTTTTAAGGTTAGAAAATTATAACCTTTAAATAGAATTCGTGAATATTGGAAATGTCCTATAGCCATCATGCTGTTGCTGTTGTTGATCATTATGATAATGATGATAACGGTCCTAATTGTCGATTATTTATTTATTTATATATTCGTATATCTATCTCTTTCTTCTCTAGACTGTATCTATCTATTTAGCATATGTTAAAGGTCGTTTTTAGAAGAACATATGTTTTACATGTGTGTACATACATATATTGATGGAGTTCAGCTTCTATTATATCAAAATACAGAGCCGTAACAATTATTTTTATTTTAGAAAAACAGCGGGACCGACAGTGTTCGTCAGTTACGCCACTGAATCGATAGATTCCTATTCGTTTTTGTGATAATAAATTCACTATTTAGATTTCAATCTTTTATAGTCATTAAAATAATAATAATAATAATAATAATAGTATTAGATTATTTGCAATTTGCTAGCTCCAAGCTACCAATCGTACTAAAAACAATTCTTGATTTTCCAACTTCTAATCAAATGTAATCTAGTGTACTTTGAAACTTTTCCTAAGGCTTCCCTTTAATAACAACAACAACAACAACAACAACAATAATAAGAGTAATAAAATTTAATCGTATTAGAGTACGCCTACACTTTAGATTTATGAATTTTCAATGAATGTATTAAACGTCCAAGCGAAGACGAACTATGAGTGGCAATGCGCCCACAGGATTTAAAAATAACTGACGTGCCCCTATATCTTTGCCAATATTAAACCTTTACGAACTGAATCGAATTAATTGTCTTGGTCAGGGGTGGGCAATTTGTTTGATGGCGCTCATTTCAAGTAGGGCTGCGATCGACCTGTTGGCCACCCCTGGTCTTGCTTTGGGATATTATTTAAATTAGGGCTAATTTTCATCCGGATAGTTACTAAACTAGCCCTGTATTCCCTTTAAAACCATCAAGCTATTAGGGTATTCACTGGATCTTCAAATATGGTCAATTTACAATCAAAATTGTAATCGCAAGATAAAATTCATTCATTCATTAATTCATTCAGAAAAAAAGAGAAAAAGAGACAAAACAATCTATAAAACAATGAAATAAACAGTGATAGGTGGAATCGTTGATTATATTGGAACAAGTAGGCCAAATAGCTTGAGGCAAACAGCTGATTGTAGTTTGAGTTTCAAAATTGCATTTCATTGGTTTTTGTTTCGTTTTGGTTCGGTTAATGATAGACCCCCTAGGGGGGGTTTTTTCGAAACTTCACTTTTGCTGCTAGCCGTCTCATTTCCTGTATTTATATTCTGTGTAAAATTTCCATCAAGTCAATCATCAGACGAAACGATAAAGATGGATAGATAGATAGATAGATTGATTGACAGCTAGTGATGATAAATGGAATTTTGCAGACTAGACATGGTCTAGATTTTTGAACGAAAATCTATGGTTTAATAGACGGAAAAAGGCGCGTTTTTATTTTGGTCATTCATTTCTTGTACCATGACGGAATATTGAAGGAGAAGACATTGACCCATAATGGATGAAAGAGGAATGATCGGAAGACACTCGAATTGTCGTTTCTTTGTTCCGTTTTTTCTTTTTTTTTTTGAAGAAAACATTAGATTCGTTCTAATTTTCCGGAAAAAGTTGCACCTGGTTTTTCAATAACAAGATTATAAAAAACAGACTATTAACCTAGTTTTTCTTATCGATCGGATAAGAAAACCTATAAGAGTGCTAATTTTGTTCTAGCACTAACAAAAAAAAACCTAACAGTTTCGTGTCCGTTTAGGGTATTGATCTTTTCGTTTTAAAATATGGAGAAATTTCAAACATTTTTCGTCTCAAAACCCGATGAAAAACAACAAAACTATAAATTATTTATACACATTTTCTTGATTTTGGATGTTTTTCTTCTTCTTTCTCGGTCGTCTTCAGCATGCCAATGCTGTGAAACAACAAGCTGCCGAATATGTCGAAAAGAAACAAGCCAAAAAGATTATGACCCGATCAGTGACTGGTTCATTGGCACAAGCACAGACACTAATTCGTATTGCTGATGTGAAATATTTCAGTACAGCAAAACCGGGAACATTCTTCGCTAGGTATTACCATTTTCTTCCAGTTTTCCCGCCAAAAAAAGATGCTAATCTTATTTTGTTGATAATAGGGATAATGTGAGTAATTTCATTAAATGGTGCCGAACTTCGTTGGAGATCATTGAATGTCTTCTGTTCGAGTCCGATGACTTGATTATGAGAAAGAATGAAAAACACGTAATTCTTTGTTTGTTGGAAGTGGCCAGACGTGGTGCTAAGTAAGTGTCTGTTTTGGTCTTTTGTTTTGGTTCTAAATTCTATGAAATTTTTGGGAAATTCCTAGATTTGGTATGCTGGCACCGATGTTGGTACAAATGGAGCGTCAAATTGATCGTGAAATCGCTGCCGACCAGAAAAAACTCCTCAATGAAGGTAGTGGTAATGAAGAGGATCAGAATGGTGTCGATGATAGTGACAGTGATATGGATGATGATGAGCCAGTTTTAATGTACGGACCGGTACCACAGATCGTCACCAATGATCTCAAAAGTCTCGATGAAATGGTAAGTTGTTTCTCCTGTTGTCAAAACAACAACAATCACAACACAAACTTGATTTATAAATGATTGTACTAGAAAGTACCGGGAGGGCAACGATATTTCTATAAAAAAAAATAGTTGAAATACGAACCACAAGGTTGGTAATACAGATTGCCATATATTCAATCGTCAATCTATTCTAACCTAAACACATGGAATGTCGACAAATGTCAAATTTGAGTAAAGTACGGATCAAGTTACGTCTGTACGTCTTCAGGCCATTGCCGACTTTGTTGAACATACGGTATTTTTAGCAACCGGCCAAATTGTTTTTTTTTTTAAATATGGTCAACAATGAAACGGATCAAGGTATCCGGGCAAGGTCGATACTTATCTCAACAATGATCCTTTTCACTAATTCCATGTATCTATTTTTGTCTAGTTTGGATAAATTATGTGCATGGATTATAAAATTGCCAATGTCATGGTATACCTATATATTTATTACCATTTGCACTATCATTATTATTATTATTTGGTACTATAATTGGGCGAGAAACAATTGACAATATCTTGTTTAATCTCTTATCATAAACGTAATAAATTAATTAAAAATTTCCTGTTTTTTTTTCTAATAACATGACTTGATCAATGTATGAACGTGGGTTTTATAGACAAATAATTTATCAATTAATCCCAAAATTTCAAGTATTTCACAATAATAATAGCAAAAACTGAAATAACAATTTTTTCTCATTTTCAATTTGTATATTTGACCTGAATGTCTCAACAACAAATAGATCCATTTAAAGAAATCTCGCATCATTACAAACAGCAACAACTATAATTATCTATAATTAAGGTAAAATTAACAATAATGATAAATAAATGCTATAACACGTGTGTATGTAACTATAACTATTATGTCCATTTCCTGAATTGGATGTTGATTGATGAGCTACATTCGGTATTAGGGTACAGGTGCAGGAGTATGTTGGAGCCAATCAGGAGCGTACAGGGTGAACGAAACGAACAGTTCCGGGGTGAAAACATTAAGCTTTGATATATGTTTTGACAACTGCGCATGCGCCAGTAGTGTAACTCCACCTGTGCTCCAAAGTTTTTCCGAACGCTGGTGGGGAGCAAATTGGCGCCAAAACTTCTTCTCAAAGGACAGAATCTCGAAACAAAAACTATTTGCAAGTAGCAGCAAGTGACTGAAAGTCAATCCTCACAAACAGGAAATGTCATTCTATTTCTACCTGTATACAATGATATACCTATATAGCAGTATTTTATTGATATATCTATATATGTATAGTCGTATACCTCGGCTAGTTCGTGATTTATTCATTTTGTGCAATCGAAATGTCACAATATTATTATTGTTGTTGTTAAGTCTAGATAGCCTCAAAATCGATTGATTTATCTATTTCGATAAAACAAAAAGAAACAAACGTCTATAATAAATAAATCAATAACAGGAATAAAAGAAAAATCAAGGAAGACTATTTATAGTTATTTTTGTTTAAATGTTAATAATAAACGTAATTATAGACTAGACGATGTATGTCGATGATGATAATGATAATATAAGTAATTTATGTATTGTTATTCAAGAGATTTTGGCCTTTATTTCGATTATTTGTTGTAGAAAAACAAAAAGAAAAAAACTAAAACAGGAAACGAAATAAAATTTATTATCGCAAATACCTTGAGAATTAAGAATCAACAATTACAAAATAACCGATAACACATACAGACAAAAATATAACGAATATAGCCTTCAAATTATTGTTATCTAATTAGAACGTTTTCCTATATTGTTAAACAAACACAAAAGGAAAAAGGGTGAAATTTACATCTCCCGGTAATAATAATTATCCTTGTTGTAAATTGGTTATAATTAAGGAGCGGATACTGACTTTCCGGAGCGTAATGATAATGACAGAGAATGTGCCGCTCCATACTTACCGTTCCCGAGATACAACTATAGGTAGAAACCGAATATTCGCTCACTAATTGTTATTATTAGTAATTCTAGTAAAAAATTTTCGAAATAATTAAATAACTATAGTATAGATGAGATAAACGCGAAGAGAAATGAAAATTTAAATAAAACAACTACTTTCACTCACAATTAAAATCATGCAGATCGTGTAATTTTATTATTATTACTATCATTATTATTATTATTAATTCCAAGATGTATTATTGTTTAAAATCATGAGATAAGTGATCCAGAATGATTTGCAAACAAACAATAGATATATGAAAGTGAAACAAAGATAGATGTTACTATATTTGTTTATGATAATAAATCTATACTTATTGTTAGATACTACTACTACTAGGGAATATCTATGGGAAAATTTAATTTTCCCTATTATGGTAGTTATGTGAAAATTTATATGAAAGATAATGCACGATTTTGATGTCTACGTTGTTCTTTTTTAATATAATTATTTATAAA